>JARYGA010047472.1:0-63690 GCA_030545235.1 Helianthus tuberosus
AACCCGAAAACAGCGTAAACAATGGACCTATACTTCAAATGCCTATTCCTAAAAGAAGAAGAACCGTGCCTAACGGTTGTTCTTATAAAGAATTCTGGTCTTGTAAACCAATGGAATTCTCGGGCAACGAAGGGGCCATTGCAACCTTACGCTGGATTGAGAAGACTGAGGCAGTCTTAAGGATAAGCAAGTGTGCTGAAGAAGATAAAATATTGTTTGCTTCTAATCTGTTTAAGAATTCAGCGTTAGAATGGTAGAACACTATCCTCCAATCAAGAGGAAGTGATAGAACTTACAATATGGAATGGGAAGAATTTAAGAACAAGGTAGAAAGGAAATTCTGCCCACCCAATGAAAAGGAATAGATAGCAAACAAATTCCTAAACCTTAGGATGACTGGTGTGGATAGCAAGGGGTACACTAAGTTATTCTTCGAATATGCTAGGATAGTGCCAACTCTTGCTTCACCAGAACCAGTGTTAATCTCCCGTTATATATGGGGATTAATCGGAGAGATTAGACATGTAGTCAAGGCAGCTAGACCTCAAACCATAGAAGAAGCTGTAGAACTAGCAAATACCTTGACTGATGAACTGATTCGTACTAGAGAAGAAGATCAGATGAGAAACCTAACCCAAAGGCTTACCCAAGAATTCTGTTCTGGAAATTTCAACCGTAGGAACGTAGGTTCTACCTCTGCACCTTTCTGCAAAGTCTGCAAGAAAAAGCATTCAGGAAAATGCTCCACTCTTTGCAATTATTGCAAGATGCCAGGGCACAAGGAAGAAAATTGCAGGAGGAAATCCAGTAATGGGTTATGCTATAACTGCGGGGAAAAAGGTCATATCAGGACAAATTGTCCAAAATTAACCCCAGCAGCAAACAACAAAAATACTCAAAATGCTAGAGCATTTGTTCTGACTACAGATGAAGCCAATATGATTCCAGATGTCATCGCTGGTACGTTCTTAGTTAATGATATTTTTGCTAAAGTATTATTTGACTCTGGTGCAAACCAAAGTTTTATTAATACATCATTTTGCAAATTTTTAAATCAGTCATTAACTAAACTACCACAAGAATGCCTAGTAGAGACCGCTAATGGAGAAACCGTTAGGATTTCTGAAATCTTGCAAGGAGCAAAAATAGAAATTTTAAACCAAAAGTTTATAGCAAACCTGTATCCCATGAATCTGGCAGGATTCGATGTTGTTTTAGGAATGGATTGGTTAATAGCCAATAAAGCCAGTATTTTATGTGATCAAAAGTCAATTCAAGTAAATTCACCAAAAGGTAAAACGATCACAATTAAAGGAGATAAACGCTCTAGGTCCACTAAGTTCATCTCTGTGATGAAAACTACAAGCTATATAAGAAAAGGTTCTATAGTGTATATGATTTCCATAATCACTAACACTAAAGGAAAAGATTTAAAAGATATCCCAGTAGTATCTCAGTTTTCAGATGTCTTTCCAGAAGAATTGCCAGGGCAACCTCCAGATAGAGAAGTTGAATTTAGAATCCATTTAATACCAGGAACATCACCGATTGCCAAAACACCTTACCGTTTGGCACATGCAGAAATGCAAGAATTAAAGAAACAATTAGACGAGTTGTTGGAGAAAGGATTTATACAACCAAGTTCGTCGCCATGGGGAGCGCCGATACTGTTTGTTAAAAAGAAGGACGGATCAATGCGTATGTGCATTGACTACCGTGAATTAAACAAAGTCATGATTAACAATCGATACCCATTACCGAGAATCGATGATCTGTTTGATCAACTGCAAGGAGCTTGATTTTTCTCTAAAATCGATTTAAGGTCAGGATATCATCAGTTAAAGGTACAGGAAGAGGACATTCCTAAGACCGCTTTCAGAACAAGGTATGGCCATTATGAATTTACTGTCATGCCATTTGGTCTAACGAATGCCCTAGCTGCATTTATGGACATGATGAACCGAATACGTAAGCCATATTTGGATAAATTCATAATTGTCTTTATAGATGATATTCTAATTTACTCTAAGAATAAAGAAGATCATGCTCAGCATTTGCACGCACATTTAAGTTTATTAAGAAAGGAAAAGCTTTATGCTAAATTTTCTAAGTGCGAATTTTGGTTAGAACAGGTACAATTTCTTGGACACCTAGTCAATCATGAAGGAATTCATGTAGATCCAACAAAGATCGAGGCAATTACTAAATGGAAAACCCCCGAGTCACCAACTGAGGTTAGAAGTTTCTTAAGTTTGGCTGGTTACTATAGAAGATTTATTCAAGATTTTTCTAGAATAGCCATTCCCTTAACTAAGCTAACCTGTAATTTGTTAAGTTTGAATGGGGATTAAAACAAGAAGAAGCTTTTAGAATCCTTAAGCAAAGATTAACTCATACACCCATATTAGCATTACCAGAAGGAACTGAAGACTTTGTAGTCTACTGTGATGCTTCTAAACTAGGCTATGGATGTGTATTGATGCAACGACAAAAGGTTATAGCTTACGCATCTAGACAACTTAAGAATCATGAAGAGAATTATTCAACTCATGATTTAGAGTTAGGAGCTATAATTTTTGCTCTTAAGATTTGGAGACATTACCTTTATGGTAGTAAGTTTACCATATTCACTGATCATAAGAGTTTAAGGTATATCTTCAAGCAAAAGGAATTGAATATGAGACAAAGACGCTGGATGGAGATGCTTAGTGATTATGATTGTAATATCCAGTATCATGAAGGAAAAGAAAATGTAGTGGCAGATGCTTTAAGCCGAAAGTATCATGAAAAGCCAAGAAGGGTACGTTCTCTTAAATTAAATCTGCAAGTAGATTTAAATGATCAAATAAGAGAAGCACAAGAATCAGTAATCAAGGATGATTCTGAAAAATTAAAAGGTATGCTAAAAAAATTGGAACACGGGACAGATGGAATTTGGAGATTCCATGAAAAGAGAATGTGGATACCTAAATTAGGAAACGTACGTCATCGTATTTTAGAAGAAGCCCATAAGTCTAAATATACGATGCATCCAGGAAGTGACAAAATGTACCAGGATTTAAGGAAAAATTTCTGGTGGATAGGAATGAAAAAGGACATAGCAGCCTATGTTTCTAAATGTTTAACCTGTTCACAAGTTAAGGCTGAACACCAGAAACCCTCAGGATTTCTACAACAATTAGAAATACCAGTGTGGAAATGGGAATGGATAACAATGGATTTTGTTACTAAATTACCCAAAACTAAGAAAGGAAATGATACAATCTGGGTAATTGTAGATAGGCTAACAAAGTCAGCTCATTTCCTACCCATGAAAGAAAATTTCAGTATGGAACAATTAGCTAAATTATATGTAAATGAAATTATTTCTTTACATGGCATTCCTTTATCAATTGTTTCTGATAGGGATAGTCGATTTACCTCTCATTTTTGGTCAAGTTTCCAAAAGGCAATGGGAACCAAGTTAAAATTGAGCACAGCTTATCATCCTCAAACTGATGGACAAAGTGAAAGGACAATTCAGACAATGGAAGACATGCTTAGAGCTTATGTAATTGATTTTGGAGGTAATTGGGACGATCATTTACCTTTAATAGAATTTTCTTATAATAATAGTTATCACACAAGTATCAATGCTGCACCATTCGAAGCACTTTATGGACGAAAGTGTCGAGCCCCAGTCTGTTGGGCAGAAATTGGGGAAAAGCAACTATCTGGACCTGTGATAGTGCAAGAAACAACTGACAAGATTATTCAAGTCAAGGAACGACTAAAAGCAGCACGTGATCGACAAAAGAGTTATGCCGATAACCGACGCAAACCATTGGAGTTTCAAGTAGGAGATAAAGTATTATTGAAAGTCTCTCCTTGGAAAGGAGTGGTAAGATTCATCAAAAGAGGAGAGCTAAGTGCCAAGTATATTGGACCTTTTGAGATTATTAGAAGAATAGGATCTGAAGCCTATCAGCTACAACTGCAAGAGGAAATGGCAGGGATACATGATGTGTTTCATGTATCTAATCTCAAAAAGTGTTTAGCTGATGAATCACTGATAGTACCTCTTAAGGATATAGAGGTAAATGAACAACTCAAGTTGTAGAAAGGCCTCTACAGATTGAAGACAGGAAAGTCAAGAATCTCAAACACAAGAGACTAGTTCTAGTCAAAGTGAAGTGGGACTCCAAAAGATGACCTGAGTACACATGGGAGCTTGAATCAGAAATGCAAAAGAAATATCCGCAATTGTTTCAATAGATCTCGAGGACGAGCTCTAAAACAAGGTGGGGAGAATGTAACAACCCTAGGTAAAACCAACACCCTCATAATATTTCCGATACCCTAGTATATTGTAAAAAGTCCCAATTTGTTTTATAATACACCCCGTATGTGAAAACCGAGCTCAAATTATGTTATAACATATAAAATAAATAAAAAACAAGAAAATAGTAGTTGAGGCGGGCCGCGTAGACCCACCCCAACCACTTACGCGGGCGGTATCAAGGTGAATACCGGATTCCTTTGGTTTCTTTAGTTCAAACTGGCCGCGTAAGACCCCGTTTAAGTTAACGCGGGCCGCGTTAGATCGAAATGGTGGCGCAGCCCTGAGCTGACAGGTGTCGACATCGTGGCGGGTCTACTTGGTGAGCCGGATAAGCTACCCTGTTGACCAGGGTTGACGCGGGCCGCGTAGCCCTAAGGCTATGCTTACGCGGGCCGCGTGGATACCATATTTCAACCCTATATAAGAAGGCCATCGGGTTTCACTTTCCGTCGTTCACAATTCAATTCTCAATCTCAATTTCTGTAGAAGAGTTATAATAGTCGGGTATTATACCCCTAATTAGCGAGGTTCTGCTCCGTTGTAAGTATTATAACCCCAGTTTTATAATAGTTACGCTGCCCGATTGATTTAGGGTTCCGTAACAACTGTCGTGGTTCTGCCCGACGTAGTTGTTGGAATGCCGTCTCGGGGAGGGTATCATTAATATTTTCAAAGGGTTATGATACTAACCAATGTACATTTGTATAAATTATAGATTATACCCAGGAAACCCTTACGCGAAGTCTAAGATAGCAATGTGAGTTTATCCTCTTTTTTGTTAATCTTTTTGGTAATGTTTTACCAAACCTTAAATGTTTTACTATGAAATTTAGCAGTGATTGAGTCTTTGCAGTTCTTCAATTACTGCTGGTATGTTGGGGTTTTGTATACAAAATGTACTACACTGTGAGTAGTAAGTCGGGATGACAATACGTTACCGTTGGACAATGACTTAGCCAATGGGTAATATGACCCACAAGTCAGGGTTGACAGTACTAATGGAGTAATTGTGTAGATATAAACAATGTGATCGCTCTCAATACTGTTCACTGTGACTTTTTATTTAAACTTGATTAAACTGGGATTCACTCACCAGTATTTCCCACTGACAAATGTTTTTAAAACGCGTTTCAGGTAATCCAATGTGACAGCCAATTAGTAGAAAGCCAGCTGGAGAGCACTAAAGGCTTGGCGATAATGTGGCTATAAAAGTTACCTAATAAACGATGTTTTAAATTCAATAAGATAGGGTTTATCCCTATAAATGTATTGTAATAAGAAACTTGGGTTTTGCCCATGTGATTATTAATATGAAATATGGTGGTTTTACTCTGATAAACATTTCCTAACTACGGTCCTGATGTAAATTCCGCTGCAAGATTTAAGAGCTGATACCACCGAAAATATGAGCTCGATTCCGCCCGTTCCCGGGACTCAGGGATCGGGGGTTGCGACACCTAATTCCCTATAGTTATGGCTCTGATACCAATCTGTTACACCCCAACCGATGGCGGAAACATCGGGGCGTGGCACTGAGGGAAACAGATTGTCCAGAAGTTTCCATAACAACTATATTTACCAAATATTTAAAGCAACACGTCCGATACCATGTCATAAGTGATAATATTATTATTACAGACAAAATATAGTCAAATAGTTCTGTTCCGACAACTCGGATTTATACATAGATAGTTTATTTATTGGTTTCTAGGATCTCTTTTCCTAGCTTCGATTTCATCACAGCACGGAGAGCATCCTTGTAAGGATCTTCAAATATATCCCCAATTGACCCGTAAGTGCGAACCTGAACCCCTGTAACCCTAATCCATATGAAAAAAATAAGAAAATCAGATTTTTGATCTTCAAGCAGGCCGCGTAAAGGATAGGCTGGACTTCATGCGGGCCGCGTCAACTCTAAGTTTGACCGGATAAGCATCCAGATCCATGTGTCACCCACATGGCACACCTATGTGTGACACGGATGCCCTAGTCTACGATTAGGAGTCCCTCGTGGGCCGTGTAAAGGTCTTGAAGGGTCTTACGCGGGCTGCGTATGACCCAAATTTCTGCTATAAATAGAATGGGTTACGAGCAGTTCACTGGAGTCGAAATTTCAATTCAAAACACGAAGTATACTGCTCAAAGTCGAAAATAATATTCACGGTAGTGAAACGCTGCTACGATACAGGGTATTAACTCGATCGCTGCTACGATTCAATATCCGATCGATTGAAACTATCCGATGGATGTTTAAGTGCTGCCCACATTAGGGCCATACTTTGTCATTAGTCATAAATTTGACGGATGT
The DNA here is from genome assembly GCA_030545235.1 of Helianthus tuberosus. Classification (NCBI taxonomy): domain Eukaryota; kingdom Viridiplantae; phylum Streptophyta; class Magnoliopsida; order Asterales; family Asteraceae; genus Helianthus; species Helianthus tuberosus. The sequence goes on from JARYGA010047472.1 coordinate 6,630, forward strand.
TTAAGTATAGCACTTTGTCATTCGTTGTGAGGTTTTTTATCTCGTGAGTTATCGTAAATGATGTATTAGTTACTGACCTAGTTCGTGTGCATTGTTATTTAAATTAGGTTACAAGGCTAATCAGTAGGCTAAACTCTGCCCGTTTAAATCTGCAATGTGAGTCATTCTCTTTTTATCAATTATGTTTTACAATACTCCAAGCATTTTCAAAGTTATAATTACAGGGATTAAGTCGTGGTTATCTTGAATCACTGGCTAGTGGGGTATTGTGCACATTACTAATTTCTCACAGTTAGGCTAATAAATCCTAACAGTGATAATAATCTCTACTTGGGGAAGGACCCAATAGTGGTATGACCATCGTCACCAGGTGACACGGCGCCAGATAAAAATAAGATAAAAGCCATTGTAATCGCTCTTATGCTGTAATTTATAACTATGTGTCGTTTTATCAAATTTGAATGACTCACCAGTATTTCCCCGCTGATAAAATATTTTTAAAACATGTTTCAGGCGACCTGCTGTAAATCAAGGAAAACGTGCTTCGGAGCACTAACAAGCTTGAAGAGGTGGCTCAATAAAATGAATAAACATGTTTTGTAAATCAGGGAATTTCCTCGTGAAATTCCTCTATTGTAAATCACGGGGTTTATCCCGATTTATGGAATAAAATAATCGGGCATTTCAAGTTTTAAAAGATCCTGTTAAAATTCCGCTGTCGCATCATTTAATAAATACCACAGGTTCCTGTCCCGCGGCTCCTGACCGGGTAAAACCGGGGCTGGGGCCGTGACAGGAAAATGTGGTATCAGAGCCACTGATTTAAGCCCATTAAGTATTTAGAAATACTTATTTTTTCCTGATTACCATTTTGTGACTATATGTTTTTAACTGACTACTTGTTAGTTACAGTATGGGTAAGCAAAAAATTTTGGACATCTATCATAAATTAGATAGTTCACCGAAAGATATTGGAACTTCATTCCAATCAAATTCCTCAAGATACTCAGTAGAAACTGAGGAAGGAATATTTGTTCGTAAGGCACAGTTTGAGAAACCACTTACCCCTAATAAAAGAAGTTGGATTATTAGAAAAAGTCGAGAGAAAATAAAGAAGTCACAGCCAAAAGGAGTGATGAATAAGGAAACTCAGGAAATAGGCAATAACCCACCATGGGAAGATGAATTAGACGAACAATGGGCAAATCTCTATATGTTAGCCACTACAGCAGTAACTTTTAATTAAGTTAAAATGCCAAAACCCTGACCCAGTACTAGCACTTATATTATCTATAAGACAGAAACTTTTAACTTAGTAATAAAAGATAGACTAAAATAAAATATACAATCCCTAGTATATTTTAAATTTCAGTTGTAAATTTGTAATATAAATCGCAATATTTCATATTTTAATATACTTAATTTTTCTAATTGCCATTTCTGTGATTATGTGAAAATTCAATTTACAATTTTTGTGTTTCTTCATATCTGCTAAACAGCATGAATGAGTTGTCTGAAACTCTTCAGAATCTCAATCTCTATCCTGTTAATGTGGAAGTTTCCAGAGACTTTACCGGTTATTGTGCCGACATGGAGGAACCTATGGAATTTCAAGCCCAACCACCGGAGAAACCAAAGCCAAAGAAAAGAAGAAGATTTGTGGGCTGGAGGCGTGTACGCAGGAGGAAACCAGCAACTAGGAAAGTTGCCAAAATGGAGGAACCATTGGATAAAGGAAAAAGAATAGAGATTGGGGAAAGTTCTAAGTAAGCCAAGGAATTGCCACTGCAGGAGGAATTAGATCGTATACTGGCAAGTTATGATATTCTTAGGCCAGTCATTGAAAATCTCTTCACTTATCCTGCCGAAACCCAACTTCCAGTAAATTTGGAACCCGCCATCCCAGACCCCCTTATCCACTCCCAACCTCTACCAGCAGAGCTGGAAGAATGGTGGACCACTGACTGGCAGTTTCAAAATCTCCTCAATAACCCTGATACCTTTTTCCCTCAATTTGACATGGAGCCTCCACTACACCCACCTATGAGCTCCGAGAACTTGGCTGAACTCCGCCAGTATGGCGAGGAGCTGATTGATGCAGGGAACCGAATTAGGGATATAGGAGAAAAGATATCCTGGAAGTACGACGAGAGGGAGCGTCGCTTCTGAGATACCAGCTGACGGGATGGTGTGACGACATGGTTGTGGTTGTATAATAATAATAGTAGTAAAATATAATCCTGTGAAATAACTTAAAAAAATAAAAAAAAAACAAAACTTTTGTAAGATAACAAGTATGTACGGAAGCATAATATAATATATAAAAATGGAAATCGAGAATTCGACAATTTTGGCTATATGTGTTAAAAGTGATAATGTGCGATTGTTTTGTTATATTTGGTTGTTAATTATTTTATGCTAATCACTTATATAAATTAATTACCAGATGGCTAACGCTGGTAATGAACAAGTTAACGAGGGTAACCAATCTGAACAAAATCATGAAGATCAATTTCTGAATAGGCAAGATATCGAGAATATCGTTGCTCAGGGGATAGCCAATGCTATTCCAGCAATACTTGCTGCTGCCCGAAATCCAGTTGAACCTCAACAAATTATTCCTAGAAAACGTACTCATGAAGATAACTTCAGTAATAGCGTAAATGGAGGTGGTAACATTAATAATAATGTGGTACTGTAGGCCCCAACTCTCAAAAGAATGAAAGCTGCAACGCCTGATTGCACTTGCAAGGAATTTCTTGCCTGTAAACCAGCTGAATTTGCAGGAAATGAAGGGGCGACTGCGGCGCTACGTTGGTTGGAGAAAACCGAAGCAGTAATTATGATAAGTAAATGTGTCGAGGAAGACAAGGTCATGTATGCGTCACATCTTTTTAAAGAAGGGGCGCTAGAATGGTGGAATACGGTACTTCAAGCCAAAGGAAGAAATATGGCCTATGCCATGAGTTGGGAAGAATTTAAAAAGCTAGTGGAAAGGAAATTCTGTCCCGAATATGAAAAGGAACAAATGACAAATAAGTTCCTGAACCACCGAATGGTGGATGTAGACTGTCGAGGGTATACTTCGACATTCTTCGAGTATGCGAGAGTGGTACCAACCCTGGCTTCGCCAGAACCGGTACTTATTTCCCGCTATATTTGGGGATTGATTGGCGAAATTCGAGATATCGTCAAAGCTGCGAGACCCCGCACTATTGACGATGCTGTGGAATTAGCTAACACCCTAACTGACGGACTGGTACGCACAAGAGAAGAAACCCGGAAAAAGGAAGTGGCCTAAAAGATTACCCAGGGATTCTGTATGGGTAACCATAGCAATTTCAAGAGAAAGGGAACTGGGCAATCTTCCACTGTTCCATTTTGCAATACCTGCAAAAGAAAGCATTTTGGAAGATGCAAAGAATATTGCAACTTCTGCAAAATCCCGGGGCACCAAGAAGAAGATTGTAGGAAGAAGAAAGCAACAGTCTGTTACAACTGTGGAGAAGCTGGACACTTTAGGCCAGACTGCCCGAAACTGGTCAAACCAGCTGATAATAAAGCCAAACCTGTAGAAGGAACTACCAAGAAAAATGCAAGAGCCTTCCAGTTGACTACTCAGGAAGCAGAGCTAAAACCTGACGTGATAGCTGGTACGTTCCTAGTTCACGACGTTTATGCAAAAGTATTATTTGACTCTGGTGCAAACCAAAGTTTTATAAATACTTCATTCTGCCAAGCCCTTAACTTACCTTTAACAAAACTTAGGCAAGTTTTTTTACAGTCGAAACGGCATATGGGAATTCTGTTAACATAGATCAGGTTTTGCAAGAAGGAAAGATAGAACGTTTAGGTCATAAATTTTCGGCAAACCTGTTACCTATGAATTTAGCAGAATTCGATGTGGTATTAGGAATGGATTGGTTAGTAGCCAACCATGCTCGAATTCTCTGTGATAAAAATTCCATAGAAATTCATACACCCACAGGAGAATTAGTGGTGATTACAGGAGATAAGCCACGAAAGCCATTGAAATTCATTTCAGTAATGAAGTTGGCTAGTTATTCAAGAAAACAAGAAATAGTGTATATGATTTCGGTAATCATTAACACTAAAAATAAGGAACTTAATGAAATTCCAGTAGTATCGGAATACCCAGATGTATTCCCAGAAGGACTACCGGGATTACCACCCAATAGGGAAGTCGAATTTAGAATTCATCTAATTCCTGGAACTACACCAATAGCTAAGGCACCTTATCGGTTAGCACCCACCGAAATGCTAGAATTGAAAAAGCAATTAGATGAATTACTAAGCAAAGGATTCATACAACCTAGTTCATCCCCGTGGGGAGCGCCAGTATTGTTTGTGATAAAGAAAGATGGGCCGATGCGAATGTGTATCGATTACAGGGAATTGAATAAAGTTACAATTAAGAATCGATACCCATTACCTAGGATTGATGATCTTTTTGATCAACTTCAAGGAGCTAGATACTTTTCTAAAATAGATTTACGCTCCGGATATCATCAATTGAAGGTACAAGAAGAAGACATACCTGAAACTGCTTTCAGAACTGGGTATGGTCATTACGAGTTTACAGTCATGCCCTTTGGATTAACAAATGCTCCTGCAGCATTTATGGACATGATGAATAGAATCTGTAAACCGAATTTGGATAAATTTGTAATTGTCTTCATCGACGATATACTTATTTATTCCAAAAGCCAGGATGAACATCGTCAACACCTGCATGTACTCCTAACTTTGTTAAGAAAAGAAAAGCTTTACGCCAAATTCTCGAAATGTGAATTTTAGCTATAGGAGGTACAATTTTTAGGACACATGGTGAATCACGAAGGAATTCACGTAGATCCTTCTAAAATAGAAGCGATCACCAAATGGAAGGTCCCGCAATCAGCTGTAGAAGTTAGAAGTTTTATAGGATTAGCCGGATACTATAGACGATTCATTAAGGATTTTTCCAAACTAGCTGTACCATTAACTAAGCAAACCTGTAAAGCAGTTAAGTTTGAATGGGGACCTAAACAAGAAGAAGCTTTTAAGATCTTAAAACAGAAATTAACAAATGCTCCAATTTTAGCTTTACCAGAAGGAACAGAAGATTTTGAAGTATACTGTGATGCTTCAAAACTAGGATTAGGATGTGTGTTAATGCAACGCAAGAAAGTAATTGCGTATGCCTCAAGGCAATTGAAAAAGCACGAGGAAAATTATACGACTCATGACTTAGAATTAGGAGCCATAATTTTTGCCCTTAAGATTTGGAGACATTATTTGTATGGAAGTAAATTTACTGTCTATACAGATCATAAGAGCTTAAGATACATATTTGGGCAAAAAGAATTGAACATGAGGCAAAGAAGATGGATGGAAATTCTAAGTGACTACGACTGTGATATTCAATATCATGAAGGAAAAGCGAATGTAGTTGCAGATGCTTTAAGTTGTAAGTACCATGAGAAACAACGACGAGTTCATGCTCTTAGATTAAGTTTACAATTAGACTTAATGGAACAACTGAAAAGCATTCAAGAAACAACAATCAAGGATGATGCTGAAGGAATGAAAGGACGAATAAAAGAATTAGAACAAGGAAGTGATGAAATTTGGAGATTCCATAAGAAAAGAATTTGGGTACCTAAACAGGGAGAATTAAGAAATAAGATTTTAGAGGAAGCCCATAAATCTAGGTATACCATGCATCCTGGTAATAATAAGATGTACCAAGATTTAAGGAATAACTTCTGGTGGATAGGAATGAAAAAGGACATAGCTAGATATGTTTCTAAATGTCTTACTTGTTCACAAGTTAAAACAGAACACCAGAAACCCTCAAGTCTACTACAACAATTAGAAATGCCTGTATAGAAATGGGAACTCATAACAATGGACTTTGTTACTAAGTTGCCCAAAACTAGAAAAGGTAATGACGCGATTTTTGTAGTTGTGGATCGATTAACCAAATCAGCTCATTTTCTACCCATGAAAGAAACCTTTAGCATGGAAAGATTGGCAAAGCTGTATGTAGACGAGGTAGTATCCTTACATGGAGTTCCACTCTCCATTGTCTCAGATAGGGATAGTCGTTTCACTTCCCACTTCTGGATAAGTTTCCAAGAAGCAATGGGAACCCGACTAAATTTAAGCACTGCATACCATCCTTAGACAGACGGACAAAGTGAAAGGACAATCCACACCTTGGAGGGCATGCTTAGGGCATGTGTGATAGATTTTGGTGGAAATTGGGATGACCACCTACCCTTAATTGAATTCTCCTATAACAATAGTTATCATTCAAGCATTGAAGCTGCCCCGTTCGAAGCACTGTATGGACGTAAGTGTAGAACTCCAGTTTGCTGGGCAGAAATAGGAGAAAGTCAATTATCAGGTCCTGAAATAGTACAAGAAACCACCGACAAGATCACTCAAATCAAGGAAAGACTGAAAACGGCTCGAGATCGCCAGAAGAGTTATGCCGAAAATCGACGCAAGCCACTAGAATTTCAAGTTGGAGACAAAGTACTCTTGAAGGTTTCTCCTTGGAAAGGAATAGTTCGGTTCGGTAAGAAAGGAAAGCTAAGTCCAAGATACGTAGGACCATTTCGAGTAATCTAACGTATAGGACCAGTTGCTTATCGCTTACAACTACCAGAAGAGTTAGCTGGGGTACATAATGTATTTCATGTATCCAATCTCAAGAAATGTCTATCGGACGAATCTCTGGTAGTACATCTTCAAAATATAGAGGTAAACGAAAAATTGATGTTCGTAGAGAAACCACTTCAAATAGAAGACAGAAAGATCAAGTTTCTCAAACACAAAAGACTAGTACTAGTCAAAGTCAAATGGGATTCAAAGAGAGGACCCGAGTACACTTGGGAGCTAGAATCGGAGATGAAACGAAAGTATCCTCACTTATTTCAGTAAATCTCAAGGACGAGATTTTAAATAAGGTGGGGAGAATGTAAGGATCTTCAAAAATATCCCAAATTGACCCGTAAGTGCGAACCCGAACCCCTGAAACCCTAATCCATATGAAAAAAATAAGAAAATCAGATTTTTGATCTTCAGGGGGGGCACGTAAAGGATAGGCTGGACTTCACGCGGGCCGCGTCAACTCTAAGTTTGACTGGATAAGCGTCCAGATCCACGTGTCACCCACGTGGCACACCAATGTGTGACACGGATGCCCTAGTCTACGATTAGGAGTCCCTCGCGGGCCGTGTAAAGGTCTTGAAGGGTCTTACGCGGGCCGCGTAAGACCCAAATTTCTGCTATAAATAGAATGGGTTACGAGCAGTTCACTGGTGTAGAAATTTCAATTCAAAACACGAAGTATACTGCTTAAAAGTCGAAAATAATATTCACGGTAGTGAAACGCTGCTACGATACAGGGTATTAACTCGATCGCTGCTATGATTCAATGTCCGATCGACTGAAACTATCAGATGGATGTTTAAGTGCTGCCCACATTAGGGCCATACTTTGTCATTAGTCGTAAATTCGACGGATGTTTAAGTATAGCACTTTGTCATTCGTTGTGAGGGTTTTTATCTCGTGAGTTATCGTAAATGCTATATTAGTTACTGACCTAGTTCGTGTGCATTGTTATTTAAATTAGGTTACAAGGCTAATCAGTAGGCTAAACTCTGCCTGTTTAAATCTGCATTGTGAGTCATTCTCTTTTTATCAATTATGTTTTACAATACTCCAAGCTTTTTCAAAGTTCTAATTATAGGGATTAAGTCGTGGTTATCTTGAATCACTAGCTAGTGGGGTATTGTGCACATTACTAATTTCTCACAGTTAGGCTAATAAATCCTAACAGTGATAATCATCACTACTTGGGGAAGGACCCAATAGTGGTATGATCATCGTCACCAGGTGACACGACGCCAGATAAAAATAAGATAAAAGCCATTGTAATCGCTCTTATGCTGTAATTTATAACTATGTGTCGTTTTATCAAATTTGAATGACTCACCAGTATTTCCCCGCTGATAAAATATTTTTAAAACATGTTTCAGGCGACCTGCTGTAAATCAAGGAAAACGTGCTACGGAGCACTAACAAGCTTGAAGAGGTGGCTCAATAAAATGAATAAACATGTTTTGTAAATCAGGGAATTTCCTCGTGAAATTCCTCTATTGTAAATCACGGGGTTTATCCCGATTTATGGAATAAAATAATCGGGCATTTCAAGTTTTAAAAGATCCTGTTAAAACTTCCGCTGTCGCATCATTTAATAAATACCACGGGTTCCTGTCCCGCGGCTCCTGACCGAGTAAAACCGGGGCTGGGGCCGTGACAATCCTAGACCTTTCCTTGCCTCAAGTTCACAGCAAGCTAAGCATATAAATAACTTAAGCGCCTGTCACATACATTAAAGTAACTGTCAATACACATAGTGTAAAGGTGAGCATACAAGTTTGATAATAACATATTAGAGTTCGAAATTGATTACGCATAACCAGCACGCACGCATAGTGAAATGAAGCACGTTAGTTATCGACATAGATCTATCGATACCAGTGACTGCGGGTTGACTGCCCGAGGCAGTTCGCGATACATGATTACCACCGTAATCCATGCAAGTAATTGTCCTTAACAACCCCTGAGTGAACGGGTGCTGAGTCCAAACTATAGTACTATCGTTGCTAAGGCAGGTAGACAGCATTCCATGTGTAAACATAACAAACAAGCATTCATTAAGCCACGTATAACACGCAGGAATGGTTAGCGTTTAAATAGTATTGAGTAGTGTGTTAGATGTGATTTCAATATTCGTAACGTATGTAACACCCAAAAGTGCTTAAAGCAAAAAGGGATCGAGTATACTCACAGCGATTGATGGATTGAAGGGAGCAAAAAGGGATCGAGTATATCGTTGCTAGAGAGTAAGGTTTGCCTGAACAGATCGATAGTATTACGATAAGCGACGCGTAAAACGATGCAAGGTACAAGTGAGTCGGACAGCAGTTCGATCGGATGGTAATCCGATCGGATGGCCAATCGTGCGGTTGGTAGTCCGTTCGGACGGTCATCCGGTCGGATGACTGTTCGAGTGTATTGTTCCTTCCCTTGGGAAGGATGTGTTTGTGTATGATGGCTTGACTTTTGAAGTTTTCGTTGTAGTATTTAGAAAACATTGAAGTATCTCTACAGGTCGGTCGGTCGATCGAACGGTCGTTCGATCGGATGGCAACCCGTTCGGTTGGGCACTTTAGTGAGAACAAGTTCACAGTCACAGCAGGGTGTCACTAGATTGGATAGTCGTTCGGTCGGCAATTCGAATGTTTAAATTGTTTAAGTGTGAAAGTTAAAATGTTTCATGATTCGGATGACAATTCGATCGGATGGTAGTCCGATCGGACAACAACTCGTTCAACATTCAAACTTTAAATGTTGGCAAAAATGGTTAAGTGTGGGACCAAGGTGCAAGTCGTACGGGTGGCCAGTCCTTCGGTTTGTCTGTCCGTTCGGACAACAGTTCGTTCGGACGGCACTCCGTCCTGGTTGACCTGTTCGTCTTACACTTGGTTGTTTTGATAGTTTGTTGTCTTATCGAGATATTTTGATAACGTGTTAGGCAACAGAAACCTCATCCATACTTGGTGCTCCTGACCGGACAGGAATCACCCAAACCCGATCAGTGGACGGTTCGAGACGATGTTCCATGTTTAACCCGGAATCGTTAACCTCGTTGATAGAATACGGATCATGAGCCAACCCAACCACATGAATGAGTAGCAAGTCGGCACGAGCTCCAATTCTATCGGTTTTGAGTGCATTGAGTGTAGAAGAGTTGAAAGAAAGTTGGAAAACCTTCTCTCAATCCTTTTCACCGTGCGTATGTTTAGATCTATGAAAGATCTTTGTTTGTTTATGTGGAAATCGGTTAGATCTAAGTTGTTCTTGGGGGATTAAGGCCAAAACATGAAATTCTTCAAGAACACATGATGAGGTCATCCTAGAACACCTTGAATCTTGATGATTTCACGGTCAAAAGTTGAGATTCAAAAGATAGAAAGGTATAGGAGTGCGTGTAGATTAAGGAAGTACAAGATTTAGGACGAGATCTTACCAGAATTGAGAGAAATCGAAGAAAATGTGGGGAGCCCGAGCTGGTCGGATGCCAGTTGCCAAAAGTAGAAAGTTTGAGAGTGACAAGGGGTATTTATAAGATTCCCAAAATGGAAAGGGCTGGTCGGTCGGATGGCATCTCGCCCGGGTGGCAGCCCGGCCGGGTGGCTCCTCGGTCGGATGGCACCTCGCTCGGGTGGCAGTCCGGCCGGGTGGCTGTTCGGTCGGCTGGCACCTGGTTAGAGTGCTCGGCGCGACGAGTTTTGCCGTTTCGATTAGCGTGTAGCGCGTTGCGATGTGATTCGAGTGAGCGATGCGATAGAGTTGCTTATCAAATTACTTTTAATCCCAACTACTATATCTAATCATACAATCATCCTTATTTCGTATTCGTTTGGCGTTTGCGATTCGATTGCGATTGAATTCGATTGTGTTTCGATTGACTACCACACGTAACATAATTAAACATGCACAAGTAACACATAAGGCACACACACACGTATAACCATAACCAAGTGCGTAATTCGAGTTGCGAGTTCGATCGCGATTCGATGTTGATTAAATTAGATTGATCAGCGTTTAGTTGTCTTTATCGCATTGTTACTTCATATAGTTCACAGTCGTACGTCGATTAAATAGCGAATAACACATGTCGATTACTGCGATTATTGACACTTACTCCACATAATATAACTAAAGTTAAACACATAAAAGAAATTCACTATCAGTCAATCGCGCGATCGGTCGTTGACTTTGACCTTGACTTTGACTTTGGCTTTCGAAACACGGGGTGTTACATGTGGTACTTTATTTGGAACTTTTTTATGTGATATCGTGATTTATGGCTGCTTTAAAATTTATGTTTCATTTTGACAGTTTTTTACATGTTTTTAAAGAATCTGAATTAAATCGAATTTAGTCGGCTTCGATTCGAATTTGAATTTTTAAGCGAATACGAATCGAATACGAATTGGGTTTTTTATTCGAATACGAATTAGAATCGAATTCGGTATGTTTTAATCGAATTCGAAAATTCGATATTCGATTCGATGAACACCCCTACTATTTGTTATAATTTTTTAATAGTTAATTGCCCGGATGGTCTTTGTGGTTTGCCATTTTTTTACGTTTAGTCCTCATCTTTTCAAAATAGCATGTTTGCTCCATGTGATTTTATCGTTTATTACTTGGATAGTCCCCAGACTCGATGGACGTTAGATTTCTTTGTTAATTATGGATGAAATGACTAAACTACCCTTATTAATAAAAATATAGTTTTTATAACATTAAAAGAAATAAAGTGGGTCCCACCACGTCCACTCTTCCTCTCTCTACGCCCACCTACACCGGCAATTGTCACCGGCCACTACTACTGCCCTGCTACCACCTCTGCCACACCAATACAACAGCCAACCATATTCCCCCTCTCTTCTAAGCTCCTGGTCAAAACCCAAATCACTAGCACTTTTAATTTCACCTCTGTTCAATCATTTTCTTGATTCACCATCAAATTCTAATTAAAACAAAAATTGATTCAGAGTGCATCATCTGAGACAAATGAGGCATTTTGGTGTTGTGAATTGATTCACCACAAATTTCAAATTAAAAAAAAAGTTAATTCACCTTCAAGTTCTAATTTAAAAAATGATTTAGTATCATCTGAGACAATTATGAGACATTTGGTGTTGCAAATTTCAAATCCGGTAATGCATTTGAAACCCATCTGGGACAAATCTGAGATGGAGCAACCTGAAACGTGATTTGCGGGTGTTGAAATGAACCAGGGGGCAGGAGATGCGATGGTGGCGGGTCTTGGCGTTTAAATGGGGATGGAGATGCGATGGTGGTGGGTCAATCTGTGTTGTCGGATTCTGTAGTAAACCAACAAAAACTTCGGTGGAGATCGACAAGCTAAATGTACTGAAGGTTGAAGATGGTGGAGGGAAGGGGAGATTGAACATGGTGGTGGTGGATGAAGGTTTAAGAATAGGGCTGGCAATTGGGTACCTGTTAAGACACTAATAGACCTGTTTGACTGAAAAATACACCCTTTGACTTTTATAATTTTTAAAATAATTGAAATTACAATGTTAGGATCTATCATTTATTCATCTTTGTACATAAAACATAAAACTGTTTTATAAACATGAGGTAGAAAGTAGTTAAACGGGTCGTAATCATGTTTGAAACTTATGTTGTGCTCGTCGTCAGAAACCTGTTAAAACTGTTAAGACACGATTTGCCAGCTTTATTTAAGAAGATGGGACCTACTTATTTTAGATGTATTTAATGTTTTAAAAATTATTTTTAAGGGTAAGGGCAATTTAGTCATTTCACCGTAACTTAACTGGACAAACTAATAAACATCAACTCAGGGGACTATCCGAATAACAAGTTAGCAAACCACATGGAGCAAACATGCTATTTTGAAAAGATGGAGACTAAACGTGAAAAATGGAAAACAACAGGAACCATCCGGGCAATTAACTCTTTTTTTAATTTAAACTCATTTTCTTCGTAACCTACCTGATATAAAAGGTAACTAAAATTATATATATTTTATATAGTTTGTTGCCCATCTACCTGCTATCCTTATGTAATTTGCTCCATGATTATTTTAAAATAAGATTTAATTAAAAAATAATAATAATTAAATTTAAAAAAAATAAAAATTTATATAACAATTACCCAGGTATACCTAAATTGCAACGTTTAGGACTTGACAAGGCTTGTGCTATTGTTTCTAGTTCGACTTCTTGATCAGCACATAAAGCCATGTTTGCATACTTCGGGTCTGGTTTATGTACCCATTCTGACCTACGTACAAATTACAAGTTTGTCTCCGTACCTACTCGAGCTGAACCATGGGCGTAGCATAGTGGGGGCGGGAGGGGGCGACTGACCCCCGAACTTTTCGCTCAGTAGTGGAGAGTATGTAGTTTTCGTATAGAAATTTTTGGGTATACACGTTTTTGACCCCCCGATTTTATAGAAATTTTTTGGTATATACGTTTTCAACCCCTCGGTCGGAAGTCTCGAGCTTCGCCACTGAGCTGAACCCATGTACAAAGAACTGGTTTGACCGATCGAAGAACCAGTTTGCCATGGGTTGCTACATCTGGGTGCTGGTGTGGTTATGTCTTCAGCTAGATTTCATTCAACTCCTCTTGGTCACCACCGGCAAAGTGCAAAGTCACATAATCATTATATTCTTTTAGTAAATCTTGCGTGTCTGGTAAAACTTCTTGATTGGGAAACCACTGGTGTGAGTTCTCATCGAAGATCACATCTCTAGAAATATAGAATTTCTCAGAAATTGGTTCACAACAATGCCAACCCTTCTTTTCACTATCATAACCAACAAAAAAAACCCTGTCACTTTTTCTCTAGTTTGTGTTTAAGAAGCCTAGAATGAACACATAGCAATCACAACCAAAGATCGGGAAATAACTTATGTTTGATTGACTTTGAACAACTTCTCATATAGTGATTCATAACCCATTGCTTGTTGTGGCAACTGTTTAAATTGATGTTTAATTTTATTCTTTTTTAAAAATAATGAAAATTCCTTGGATGTATATTGCCTCCATTATTGGAACGAAGGCATTCGATGCTCATCTTTAAAACTTGTTCTGCCTCTAACTACAATTCTTTAGCACTTTCAATGGCTTCGGCTTTCCCCTTCATAAAATACACTCAAAGATATTTTAAATAATTGTCAATAAAGGTTATCATGTAACACATACTTGTTGTCGTTGGTTGCTTCACCAGACCGAACACTTTAGTATGAACTTATTCAAGAGTGGATGAAGCACGATGGTTTGAATTTGAAAAGGGTAACTTGTGAGCCTACCCAAACAGACCACTGTTCCAAACCACATCTGTTTTAACCTCATGTTCGGGTATCCTAACCAATAATTTCTTCTTAACCCGAGCCGCATTTTATGGTACCCTACATAACTTAGTCTTTGATGCCATATGTCTGCATTCAAATTATTCTTTACTTTATCCTCATACAATGTACTTGTTGAGAGCATATATAACAAAACCTACTTCTTTCCATGAATTACCATCTTTGATTTGGTTTCCAACTTATCAAAATCACTTACTTCAGTCGACCCAAACGAAACAAACCACCTAGTACGCGTGATCTAAGGAACAGACAATAAATACTTTTTTCATAATTATTCAGAACCAGTGCTAGGCTTCATATGCCTGACTCAATTTCAAAAAAAAAAAAAAAACCTACCCAACATGAATTATCGCATATCTTGAGTCATCTGCACTCACCACAACTTGATCACCCTCATACTTAGCTGGGTTCCTCAACCGTTTCTTATAGCCTGTCCGATGATCAGAACAACCTAATCTACTATGCAATCATTGGGAGAATTTTATGAGGGCTCCACTATGGTTGTTAATGCATGAACTCACTTAGTTTTGGAAAAGTATTCCTTGTCACCTAAAGCCTCTACCGTTCCATTTTGAGTAGACATAACCTTCTTTGATCTTTTCAAGTCGTGAATACTTTCCAGTGTAACCTCGACTCTGCAATTATATCATTTAAATGATTGATGGTTTCCCTAATTATTACTGTTCGTAATCTTTAGGTCTTTACCTTTTCAAGTTGGTTATTATCTTCGTATCGATTACCCTACGAACTATTACCTGGTCGATCCCACGATTTCTTCTTGTCCTGGTTATTGTTTAATTTGAACTTTCCTTTACCTTCACAAGCAAACAAAGCTTCGTTTTCCTGTTTTGGTACCACATAGGTTAACAAATCGGTCTTCTATTTGGCATGCGTCTCTTGCCTGGATAATAAATTTTTGAATTCTGATAATGTAGGTTGGGTAAGCCAACCCTGAATAGCTGTGACACACGTTTAAAATTTTGTTCTTAACCCATGTATGGCAATCTGTTTCTTTCTCGCATCCCCAATCCTGGACTGTTGATCTAGCTCTGCGAATTTCTTGCAAAGCATCTTCAGCTTGTGAAACTACTATGGGGTTAGCATATCTTTATGTGTAACCGATAACAACACTTTTTCAAGAATGTGACCAGGTATCATTTTTCTTGGAGAACAATATTTAAAGAATATCCCAAAGTTGCTTTGGTGTTTTAGCATCTTGAAAGTGATCCAACATCTCCTTTCAATGGTTCTCTTTAACAAACAACATAACTTTCCTAAATTTCACACACCATTTCCCAATCGCTACCCTGTATCAATCCTTGGAACCTGGGTCTGTGAACCACTAGTTACTTCCGAAACAAGTCCTCTAATGACTCTCTCCACAACTCCTCTGATCACGATTTAGGTGGTAACCGAATTCGACTACAATTCTCCATATATAGGGATTTAACCACATATTCCGTGGTAGCCGCACCACCGGAACAATATCCACTTATGATTATATCTAGTGAAGTCTCATTCTCTCACACAAAATTAGCTAGTTTTTAGGATCTTTCTAAGTATACATTCAATTTGGGAGTTCTTGTTAGTATTAACATCTATGAGTTCTTTGATTCTACATCCAAAACTAACTTAAGTGCAATTTGCTTTTTAAGATGTAAAATGTCTAGAGTCTGCAAACCACATCTGCAAGAGAAAAGGTGAACTAAACCTCTGCAGTCTGCAAAAAGAATGTTCACTACTAGAAAATTGTCCAGTTTGTGACAACCAAATTTGTAGCAAATTTGTCTGAAATTGGCCTTACCCACAAATTTCCTACAAAAAAATTCGTAGGATATAAACTTGTGGGTAACCGGATTAGCTACAAAAATACGACAAAATCTACTACAAAATTTCTACAAAATCTCTGGTCGCAAAATTTGCTACAAAATACTGACAAAACGCTCTTCTTGCAAAATTCCGACAATTCTTCCACGTTTTTGCCTTTTTTGTATATTATTTTATGATATTTTATTTTTAAAATTAATAACATTATTAAAAAAAATATTCATAATTTTTTATTTTCCCGACAAAATTCCTACAAATTATAAAACTTTTCTGCGACAAAATTTGTAGCAAATTTGTAGGAAATTGGTCTTACCTACAGATTTACTACAAAAAGTTTCGTGCAAAATAAGCTTGTTGAAAATGATGTTAGCTACAAAATTTTGACAAAATTTCACACAAATTTTCGACAAAAATCTATCGTCACAAACGTTGCCACAAAATACCTACAAAGCGGTTTTTTATGTTTTTCCTACAATTCTTCCACAGTTATGCCTATTTTTGTATTTTATTTTATGATATTTTACTTTTAAGATTAATAACACTAATGAGAAAGATTATCCATAATTACGAATAATTATGTTTATTTTGCGACAAAATTCCTACAAAATTATAGAACTTTCTCTTCACAGGTTCCTACAAATTTTCTACAAATAAAAAATATATTTTTTTAAGGTTGTGACAAATTTCCTACAATTTAAAAAATGTTTTTTTTTATTTTGTGACAAAATTCCTACAAACCAAAAAAACAAAATTTAAAGGTCAAGACAAATTGCTACAAACCAAAAAAAAAAAAAATTTTGAAGTTTGCCACAAATTTCCTACAACTCATAAAAAAATCATGCACTGTTTGCTACAGATTTGTGACAAACTGTAACAAATTAAAGAAACTAAAAAACTATTTTTTATGAAAAAAATACAGCAAAATTACTATTGTATTCGAAAAAAAATTGCAGCAAAATTCTAAAATCTTCCAAAAATATAAAAGCAACATTCTGAAACATTCCAAACATTCTAGAAATTCTAAAACATTCCAAAACGCACAAAAAATCCAAATTACAAGCATTCAAAACTAATCCAAACTCTAACATTTCAATACTTAACAAGACCAGAGTTTTTAGTTATTTCCGATGTTTTTTGGCTTTTCTTCCATAGTTTTTTGCCATGCTGCTTGATCGGCCCGCTCTTTTTCGCGCTCTTGTTGAAATTGTTCGAAACAGGACTCTTTGTTTTCATCTTTTCTTCCATAGTTATATTTGTATGTGTTTCACCTGCAAATATAAATCAAGAATTATTCGTCAATCTCACTTATGTGTAACCAACATTTGAGGACCGGAACTGGTCTCCTTGTTGGTCCACTAGTTGTAACGGCCAAACCAGATGTAAGATGTAAAAAACGGATGACGTCAAAATATTAAATAAATAATTATGGTAAAATGTGAAGAATTTAATCAATTTCTGGTTAAATCCCACAGTTCAACCAGCCAGTGACACTACCATTTCGACGGGCGGGTCCAATCTGGTTTTAAAAACACTGGTGTAAATGAGTTTAAATAGGTTTTTTTTTCAAGTAAATGATGATGCACTAGACTTATGGTCAGAATAATAACACTACAGACTCTGAACATTCATCACTTTGCCTCAATCTGGTTTTCAAAACACTGGTGTAAATGAGTTTAAACAGGTTTTTTTTCAAGTAAATTATGATGCACTGTACTTATGGTCAGAATAATAACACTACAGACTCTGAACATTCATCACTTTGCACAATATTTTTTCTGGTATGTAAAATGTTGAATGCTACTGGTCTAATACATGATGCATAGAGGTCTCAAGCTGTTATAGTAACAAAAAACTTGCTTTCATTTTATATACAATTAAAAGCTTAAATTGGAACACAACAGCAGCATAATAAAACAATACAAGATGACTTGGAATTAATTTTGAGAGATGGGTTTTATGCTATCTGCAAGTATTCCATTTTGAAAAGCACCACATATTGAGACTCAATGCATACGTGCATTAAAAAGACAATACACACCTGTTCCATATGTCCTTGAAGATCAACGAAATATCTTCAAATCTTATTATCATACATGTTACAATTCCCTATAAGAACCAAAAGTGGCCCATAATGGTCTCCTTCATTAGTATCTTCCTATACAAACACACACACATAAAGATGATTAGGTGCTTATAACTAAGGATAGGGGTGCTAAACGGGTCGTGTTCGCGGGTAGGCGGGTTTAACCCGACCCGAACCCAAAAATCGTATCATACATATGAACGTATACACAACTCGAAGTTTTGTGGGTTGACCCGAACACGACCTGTTCAACCCGAATTTTTTTTTATTTTTTTTTCTGAAATTAATATATTGAAATTAAAATTTACTTAAAACACACAAATTATATTAAATTATAATGCTAATTTCTCTTTTTAAGTTATAACTATGGCATAAAAAACACACCTCGTCTAATTTATGACATACAATAAGTTGTAAAAGATTAAAATATAATATAAATGTGTTAAACGGGTCAACCCGCCAACCTGATCGGGTTGACCCGAACCCGACCCGTTAACCTAAACGGGTTCGCGGGTTCAACCTAGACTAAACCTAAACCCGCAAATTTCATGTTCGGTTGGTGTTGTGTTTTCGGGTCGTGTCCGAAATCCACACCCCTAGCTAAGGATAGTTAGGTAAAGACTAAAACTAAAACCTGAATCCTGAACCGACAAAAGATTGAAACTGATTGGTGTTAATGCTATATAAAATAATGATCAGCCACGATCTTAAGGGTCAACTGTTACAGTTGCTCCTCAAGGCTAATGCTATATGGGTTTAGTCAAACATAGTCAAACATAAATATGAATAGCAGTGTTATAATTTCTAGTCATTGGAAAATAACAAATACTCGTTTCAGCCTTCTTTAATGGTGTTTTAGATCCGTTGAGAACTCATGTGCTAACGTCCATATATAATTTCACTACTTGTTGAAACCTTATATGTCTCGGTTAGGTTATTCAGCAAGGAATAGGGTTTATTCAATTACAAACATCAGTTAGGTTATGTCTACCAAAATTCACAATCTCAAATTCATAATAGTTATACCCTAACAGCAACAAAAAAACTTAAATAAAGTTCACATTTTCACAAGTTAGAGACTTATGGTTTACGAAATTAGGATCGATGGTAAACTTACCACCGTCTAGAACGCAGCCGCCGTAATCCACATGGAACGCAGCCGCCGACTTGAGCCTATATCGTCGCCGTCGCCTACTCCAAAAAATACAATAAAGAGAACACCAACCCAAAAAATATTTACACACTAGTACAAAATTGATCAAATAATGCGGTTAAATTGGCTATAAGATGCGGTTCTAGACCCGCATCTTATGGCATGGCATCTTATAGCTACAATCATCAAAACAACGACCAAAACCGATTCATTAAATTATCCTACCCAATTAACATGAATTTGGAATTTCAACTCTAATATCAGTGACAAGTGTGTAAACATGTAACTAGGGTAGTTAAAATCAAGTAACCGAACCTTAACATACACGACGACCCATCAGGAAACTCCAATGGCAATTCAGCTTTCATATTCAAAATAAAAAAGATTAGCATTAATAATTACAGAACTAAATAATAATAAAATATGATCAAAAGAAACTTATACCTTCCCCATTATGGCAACAGTCGGAATACCGAGAGGGAATTGGAAAAGCAAATTACAGCCCCTGCAAAGTAAAAAACAGAAGATGAGAAGGAAAAAACACTACGCGTTAAAGTAGAATTGATCATACGATTGAGAACTAAAGCAAACCGGATAGAAAAGAGTGTAGACACCTCTCTTTGTCATAAATTCCAGGAAAGGTGGGCCCAAAATAGCATATAAAGCCACAAAAGTAGTTGGAGTCGAAGGACCTCTGAAAAAAAGTGTGTATTGTTCACAAGCCGACTAATCAAAAATATAGAGAGCGAATCAGTAAATTATGCATAGCACAACTAAAGCTCTTTGACATCATCTCAATAAGACTGAAGCCTCTGATAAAACAAGAAAAATAGAATAAGCCATAAGGACTTATACTAGGGTTTCTAGTGAACATATGTTGGCTTCAGAGAATAAGCCATTAAGGACTTATACTAGGGTTTCTAGTGAACATATGTTGGCTTTAGATAAAATAATATAAGGAAACAGAAAGAAAATACATATAGATATGTATTTGTATAACAACTTCACATGTATTATATATTTCAAAAAATCTATAACAAGTTTTCAATCACTGAGAATTTAACTCAACAGAAGGCCTTATGTTAATGACCCAACGAAAGCCCTTATTTTAATAACCTATCAATATTAAATATGAATATTACTAGCATTTTAGAGAAATTAACAATACTCAAAAAGCTCATGGTGAACAGGACAAAATCTTCATAAATGGCCAAAAAAGGTATTATATATTACCTATACAAATTCATCTCTCATTCAAACGTAAGCCGGTATATTAAACTCATATCCTTACATCAATGAAATATTATAAACTGATAACGATTTGAACAATTACCTGCATTGAAAAACTAGGGCAAGAGCTCAATACAAAAAGATTTAACATGACTGCATAGTAGACGAGTAAAGTTCTTGAGCCTGGCATACAATACGACATCCACAACAACCTAAATTAAACCTCAAGCTCACCAATACTGAAAAAATACAACTAAAACCCTAGGTAACCAATCAAAACACAAATATCGAAAAAATATCAGACTGACAATAGGGAAACAGAGAGGGTTACGATGAGACTTACAATAATCATCACAGTCAAAGTCATTTTCTTCCTCCAACTAAAATAACGTTATGAAAAATCACAGTTGTTTCCTGCTCGCGTATTGGTTACTCATTACCGTTGCATGAACTGATTAAGAGTCGCTAGCGCCGATGATGGAGAGAAAAGCTCAAATTAAAATTTGCCCTATCAACAAAAAACAAAAATGGGGAATCTATGGTGGTGGGAGGAAGATAAGGGGTTGGGTGAGAAATTAGTGGCGGGAATAAGGAGCGGCAAATACAAATTACTAGAAATTTTGAGGGATTGAGCTGTAAATGATGCGGGAATTTTTCATTAATGGGCTTAAAAAGTGGGTCCATATCCAAAAATCTGATCTAAAAGGTGGGTGATTCAATGGTTGGGGAATGATCCAATGAAAACATATACCAATTAGTATTATTATTATGAGTAAACTTTCGTTTTACTCCCTGTGTTTTGGTCGGTTTAATGATTTTTGCCCCAATTCATTAAAAATAGTCATTTTACTCCCTGATCTATGAAGATTATCTCTATTTCACTCCCCGCCCTTAACGACATCCAAAATGTTTGTTAAAAATAAGGGCAATTTGGTAATTTTACATGTAATTAGAAGGGTGTTTTAGTAAATAGTAACTTTAAAAATAATTTAATTGTTTATCATTATAATCATTAAAAAAAACATTCCTCACTTCATCATCCTCCTCTCACTCAGTATATCTCTCTTTCTCACTTTTGTAACAACCACCAGTCGTCACCAGCACCATCAGACACCACTACCACCACCTCACCACCACTATCAAACACCATCACCTCACTTGAAAAACGCACCCCTTCGCAACCCCAAATCCCAAAACCCCAAGTTCGACTGCAACCATAACCCCAAATCCAACCGTCACCACCGCAACTCCAAATCCAGCCATCATCACCTACCTCCTTTGCCGCCCCAAATCCGTCTGCTCCCATCATCATTACCTACCTCCTTACATCCAACACCCTTCCCTATCGCCTGCTGTGTATCCTAAACCAGTAATTTCATATTTAATTGCTACTAAACCCTAATAAATCAAAGAATTTCCTTTTTCAAGTATAACTGCAAAGGGAACCCTTCTAAAACCCACCACCGCCAAAATCCACAACTTCACAAAACTAGATCGAAACTCAGAGATATTGTCGGAGATGATGAGACACATGGATAGTGGTGGTTGTCGAAGACAAAGAAATATAGATATGGTGGTGGTATCGTATCGTATCGCATCGTATCGTATCGTATAGTATAGTGTAGTATCGTATCATATCGTATCGTATATTATGGTATCGTATAGTATAGTGTAGTATGGTATCGTATCGTGTAATATGGTATCGTATCGTGTCGTATGGTATGGTATGGTATGGTATGGTATGGTATGGTATGGTATGGTATGGTATGGTATGGTATGGTATGGTATGGTATGGTATCGTATCGTATCTTATCGTGTGGTATGATATCGTATTTTATCGTATGGTATGGTATGGTATCGTATCGTATCGTATCGTATTTTTCGTATGGTATGGTATCGTATCTTATCATATGGAATGGTATGGTATGGTATGGTATGGTATCGTATCGTATCGTATGGTATGGTATGCTATGGTAAGGTATGGTATGGTATGGATGGTGTTGTATGGTATGGTATGGTATCGTATCGTATTTTTCGTATGGTATGGTATCGTATCTTATCATATGGAATGGTATGGTATGGTATGGTATGGTATCGTATCTTATCGTATGGTATGGTATGGTATGGTATGGTATGGTATGGTATGGTATGGTATGGTATGGTATGGTATGGTATGGTATGGTATGGTATGGATGGTGTTGTATGGTATGGTATGGTATGGTATGGTATGGTATGGTATGGTAATATGGTATGGTATGGTATGGTATGGTATGGTATGGTATGGTATCGTATCGTATCATATCTTATCGTATGGTATGGTATGGTATGGTATGGTATGGTATGGTATCGTATAGTATGGTATGGTATCGTATCGTAAGTGAGTAAATGACCTTTTTATTTATTATTTGTCGTAAATGAGTAAAGCACTCCACATAGTTTGTCGGTCCCCATCAGCGTATTTTTTTGTTTTACTCCCCCGTAACTATTCCTCAGCCAGGGTCATTTGCTACAAATTATTGACAAATAAAATTAAATGATTTTTATAATTAATAATTAACAAATAAAATATTGTTTTTGTAGGAAATCTGTAGAAACCGGTGACAATTTGCTACAAATTTCCGACAAATTTAAAATTTTATTTTTTAAAAATATACGTTTTCTAAATTCGATAAATAGCAAATAAAATAACTTTCAGTTTGTAGGAAATCTGTAAGAACCGTTGTCAATTTCCTACAAATTATCGACAAATGTAAAATTTTATTTTCAAAACTATATGTTTTTTATAATCAATATGTTTTTGTAGGAAATCTGTAGCTACTGGTGTGTTAGTTTGCTACAAATTGCCGACAAATTTAACATTTTATTTCTAAAATTGATAAATTAACTAATAAAATAACTTTTTTGTAGGAAATTCGTAGCAACTTGCTACAAATTTGCTACAACTTAAGTTTTAATTTTTTAATTTATTTACTTTGCAAAAATTTAGACATTACAAATATAATAAATTTTTTTTGTAAGAAAATTGTAGAAAACGAGGTCAATTTGCTACAAATTTTCGACAAATTTAGCATTTCATTTTTAAATTTTTTTTTATTTAACTAACTTAAGAAATAACAAATAATTTGACCTTTTTTTGTCGAAAAACTGTAGCAAATAAGGTCAATTTCCTACAAATTATCGACAAATGTAAAATTTTATTTTCAAAACTATATGTTTTTATAATCAATATGTTTTGTAGGAAATCTGTAGCTACTGGTGTGTTAGTTTGCTACAAATTGCCGACAAATTTAACATTTTATTTCTAAAATTGATAAATTAACAAATAAAATAACTTTTTTGTAGGAAATCCGTAGCAACTTGCTACAAATTTGCTACAACGTAAGTTTTAATTTTTTAATTTATTTATTTTGCAGAAATTTAGACATTACAAATATAATAACTTTTTTATTTTGTAAGAAAAGTGTAGAAAACTAGGTCAATTTGCTACAAATTTTCGACAAATTTAGCATTTTATTTTAATTTTTTTATTTAACTAAGTTAAGAAATAACAAATAATTTGACCATTTTTTGTCGAAAAACTGTAGCAAATAAGGTCAATTTCCTACAAATTATCGACAAATGTAAAATTTTATTTTCAAAACTATATGTTTTTTATAATCAATATGTTTTTGTAGGAAATCTGTAGCTACTGGTGTGTTAGTTTGTTACAAATTGCCGACAAATTTAACATTTTATTTCGAGTAAACTGCAATTTTACCCCCGAGGTTAGGGGTCATTGGCATGTCTACCCCCCTAAGGAAATAATTGCAATTTTACCCCCCACTGTTCACCCTTATGTCGCAACCTTACCCCCCGGCCTCAAATTTGTTAATAGATCTGTTAACTTTAATGTGAAATGACTATGTTGCCCTTTAATATTACCCCCCAACGTTCTTGTTATGTCGCACAATTACCCCCCACCATCAGCCGCCACCACCCACCCCCCACCACCATCAGCCGCCACCACCCACCTCCACCACCATCAGCCTCGACCACCCACCATCGAGCTCCAGCTACCGTTTTTAAACCGGCGTCAACTCTGCAGTAGCAAGAAACCGACTCCACCTGAATATGGTAACTTCATAATCACCTGCTGCAAACATTCAGCAATAAACTTCATAATCACCATCTAAAAATATGGTAACTTCATAATCACCTGTTGCAAACATTCAGCAATAAACTTTATTATCATCCGAAATGGTTACAAGACAATGAATCAACTTTCAAAATGTATTGTTATATCTGGCAATGTTCACCAGCATCAATGGGTTATTCATCTTGGTTAAAACAAAAGATAGTAATATGGATTTCCTATTCAAAACGGTGGTCTAGAATGTATTTCATTTAATAAATTAAATAGTGTTTCATATAGAAATGCAAACATTTCTTCAAATAATGCAAAAATTTCTTTTAACCAGATGTAAGTAATGCAAACATTTCTTCAAGTAATGCAAACATTTCTTCAAATAATGCAAACGTATTGATATATCAACTTTTAACCAGATGTAAGTAATGCAAACATTTCTTCAAATATTCAATCAATTTCATCTAAACACATCTCTAATTACCACTCATAAACCAACAGATTCCGTAAAGAAACAAAACCCACAACCTATATCACACCCAATTGACAAAAATTCAATAAAAATCACTTATGTCACAACAATTTCATCTGGGTTTCATCTAAACACAAAAACTATATGTAAACTCACCAGTGGAGCTTGAAGACGAAAACCCCTTTGTTGAAAAGCTTTAGAAGAGCCTTGAGGTTCAAACAATTGAGCCATCTAACTCACAATTGCCCAATTTCATACACACAAACAGATCTGTTCAGATTCAGATCTGTTCTTGTGGATTGAAGGAAGAAGGGGGTGGGTGGTTGCGGTGGGGGAGAGAGAGAGAAGCAGAGAAATCTGTACCAGGTGCGGTGGCCATGGTGGTGCGGAGCCATGGTGATGTGGTGGTGGTGCAGGTGCGGTGGCATGGTGGTGCGGAGCCATGGTGATGTGGTGGCGCTGGAGGTGGGGTGATGATGGTGGTGTGCTTGAAAAGTTGGGGCTTTAGTTGTGAGAGTTCATTGTAATCAATTTCTTTCAATTCTTCGTTGTAAAACAATCTGTGATGACTAGTGACACTACTACAAAATGAGGCATTTGCTATCAAATTTTGCTACGAAAAAAAATGGTGGCAAATTTTGCTACGAGTTAGCTACGGATTAGCTACGAACACATTTTGCTACGAATTAGCTACGGATTAGCTACGAACTTCCGTCGCAAATGAATTTCGTAGCAAAACTTATAGCAAATCTGTAGCAAAATTGATGAAATTAATATAAATCATATAATGTAGCAAAACCTGTAGCAAAACCCGTAGCAAAACCATGAAAATAGGTAATTAGAAATAAACTAAAAAAAGTAAAATAAAATATGTAGCAAAATCGATAGCAAAATTGTGAAAATAAATATAATAAAAAACTTAGTAAAATTGGTAGCAAAGTCCATAGCTAAATCATAAAAATAAATATTTAAAAACTAACTAACTGAGGTTTAAAAATACGGTAGCAAAATTGGTAAGTAAATAGAGTCCGTAGAGAAATTGGTAGCAAAATCTAGAAAAATTCTTAAAAACTAACGTAGCAAAATCGGTAGCAAATCCATAGAAAAATTTATTGCAAAATAAGAAAAAGATAGTATTCAAAAAATAATTTACTAATATCCATTGCAACATCCATAACAAAATACGTTGCAAAAACAAAAAAAAAAAACAAAAAAATTAATTAATAATAGTGGTAGCAAAATCCATTGCAAAACTAACAAAATAAATATACAAAAAACAATAAAAAACACGTAAGAAAATCCATAAGCAAAAATTGACAAAAGAAATATTAAAAAAATAATTAATAATATATACAATAAAAAAATCAAAGGCAAAAATATTAATCACTTAAATAGTTTAAAAAAAGATCAATTTTACACGGACCGATGTAAACATAAATACATTTACTATAGTTATCTCATACAAATAATACCTACTAAATTTAGCATAGGGATGAGCAAATGGTGCTGAGTACCGGTACCGAATATATTTGGTACCGACTTTTGACGTTTTTGGTACCTGTGCCCATTCTTGGGATTTTCAGTACCAGTTGACACCAAACCCATCCTTAGTTAAACATATTAGATCATTTTGGTAATTGATTTCTATTAAGTTTTCATATTATTTGCACTCATTTTATTTTATAAATATACAAAATCCATGGAGGGGAATAGTGCGAGGCAGTTGTCTGCCACTTCTCCATTGACCCAAACAAATTATGATTTTACCCCAGCTTAGAATTATGATATGGACCCCAGTTAATATACAAAATCCACGGAGGGGAATAATCAGGCAACTCGCCCCAAGATTTCGACAAATTACGATTTTACCCCAGTAAAATTTACGATTTTGCCCAGTTCAAAATTACAATGTTGCCATCGTTGTAGTTGTAGCTTTTGACAAATTATGATTATACCCCAGTTGAACTTACGATTTATCCCTAGTTTCGAATTACAGTCTTTTCATCGGTTTCGTTTTTCTTTTTAAGCAAAACTTTGATAGTGTTTTGTTTTAATTGGTAGAGAAATCAGTATAGGTACTATACTAATCCCAACACTACTCTAAAGGCCCACCATGACTTTGCTAAGAGATGTCAACATTACTCATTATAAATCATTATGATTTGTCTTGGTTAATGTTTTAAATCAAAGTCAAACTTCTTTAAATCAAGTCAACTATAATCACATATAGGGGTGTAAATAAGCCGAGCCGAGCCGAGCCTGAGCTCGACCAAGCTCGAGCTCGTTTAACATATGAAAGCTCGAGCACGAGCTCCGCTCGATTCGAGCTTTATTTCTGAAGCTCGAGCTCGAGCTTGATTCGAAGGTAATTTTTCAAGCTCGAGCTCGGCTCGGGTTCGACTCGTTTAGTATTTTTTTTAATTAATTTATATTAATTATAATTATTATTATACATATAATTTAGTTATTTTTTATATTTATATAAATGGTAATTATTATTATATAAATATATGTTTAATATATTACTAAAAATATATATAAATAGAAAGCTCGATTAGGCTCGCGAGCCGGCTCGAGCTCGATAAGCGAAGCTCGGGCTCGGGCTCGTTTACTAAACGAGTTTGTTTTTAGGCTCGGGCTCGAGCTCGAGCTTGTTTTTAGGCTCGGGCTCGAGTTCGAGCTCGTTTAAGCTCGGCTTGTTCGAGCTTTTTTTTTGAGCCGAGCTCGAGTAGCTCGCGAGTAGCTCGGCTCGTTTGCACCCCTAGTCACATATGTTCAATCATGTACGTAACTTGTCAAATTTGTTTTTTTAGTTAGTTTTCTCATTTATATGTAGTTTTCTCATTATCCTCTCCATATATATTTATACCTGAACTAATGACTAGATAAACACATGCTTTAATTTTAATCAGACGTAATGCAAACAATACAATGATATATATATTTATGAGATTCATGTTCAATAGCATTAGAGATTTGTGCAGAAACAATTATGAGATTCGGCAAATTATACAATTATATATTTATTTTATAATTCATACAATATAAAGATAATTAAAATGAATATAAATTGGGATATTGGATTTAAATAACCCAAACTTTTATCAATTGGCTGATAACACTTCCAACTTTTGATTTGTACACCAGCACTCCCAACTTTTAATTTATTGACCGATAACACTCTATGACTAACTGAACCCTAACCCAGTTAGCTGATGTCAGCTACCACGTCAGCTGCCAAATCAACTGCTATATCATCAAAATGCCATGTTAGCTGCCACATCACCCAAAAATGTCACATTAGCTGCCACGTTAGCAAAAAATGGCCACATCAGATGCCACGTCAGCAAAAACTAACTGGGTTAGGGTTCAGTTAGTTAGGGAGTGTTATCGGCCAATAAGTTGAAAGTTGGGAGTGCTGGTTTACAAATCAAAAGTTGGGAGTGTTATCGGCCAATTGGTGAAAGTTGTGGTTATTTAAATTCAATATCTCATATAAATTGTACGACGAAAATAGAAAAGAAAACAATGCTAACTAAGTTTTATAAAAAAATGGAAAATAAAAGATTAGATTCTATTTATCTAAGAAATTGGAAGGAGAGATAAAAATATAAGGTAAAAAGCAACAAACAAATAAGGTAAATGAGTAGTAGTATTATGACGGCTTGTTGGTGTATTTGGACGGTTAGAAATGACAAGCTCTTTTCGATCATAACGGCTATAGTTACTAAAGTTGTGGATGTAGGTCCGGCTAGGGGAGGATCTAGTCGCCTAATCCTTGTATACAAACCACCCCGGTTGTGCGGAATCCAACCGAGATAGAACACGCAAATAATCAACACACAAGATTCACCGATTAACACCTCTGTATTAATACGTATGAAAAGATCAGTTACAAGCTCAATGTTTACAAATATACTCTGTAAACTCTCAAAGTTCTCTTGTGTGTGTGTGTGTGCTCTCTATTCTTGTCTCTCCCTCTTCTGTCTTGAGACTTGTCTATTTATAGCAACAGACACCACGAAACTGATTTGGCCTTGGCGAAACAGAACATAGACGACGAAAGTGAATATTGGACGACGAAAGGGAGTATTGGTCGACGAAACAAGGCTGTTTCGTCGACTCCCTTGTTGTTTCGTCGTGTATGGGCTTGGGGCCAATGCTGATTCGCCAAACTGATTAGCCCAAGTGTTTCTCTGCGAAGATATCAGCCCAAAGACCGAGTACAATCCGGCTAGATATCTTGGCCCGCCTTTAAGACTTCTTTCACACGACAGAGGAATGTCGTATAATTAACCACGTCGCTTCGAGTCGCGTCCACAAACATGTATCAACAAACTCCCCCTTGGACGCTACTCGCGAGATTTGCCTTCCATGTTTTCTATGTCGGAGGATCTTCAATGTCTTCACGTCTTGAAAGTAGAAAGTGTATCAACAAACTCCCCGTTTCATGTAGGAAGTGTGTTGACAAACTCCCCCTTAGCATAAGCTCCCCCTTGAGTTATGCTCGTGAATGTCTTGATCTTTACAACTTGAGATCCTTGTGGTATTGATGATGGTCAGCTGCAACTCGATCTTCATCATTTGAGTGCCTTCACGTTGTGTCTTCATTCCGAAGCTTGTCATCGACCATGTTCTCCTTGCCTTTAGAATCTGCACATGCAAGAAATCTAAACGCGTAATGAGAACAACTGCTTGGAATATAGTTAGAATAAACAAACAACACACGTATGACCATATATCAATCAACTATCATCCGACAGTTTGAAAGTTTAACAAATTTGTCAATTTTAGATTTTAACTTTCAAAACTTGCAAATTTTGACCGTTTATGAAGATTTAGTCGATTTGGTTTTCAATCAGGTTTCAGGTAACGAAGACTCGAGATCCAACATCGTACGATCGAAAATAAGATAGACATAAAATCTTTTTGGCTTTTAGAAAGTTTATATTAAAACACACCTAAAATCTTTTTGGTATTTTTGAATATTTCAAATGTAAAGACAGAAAGCAGTAAATAAATATAAACAGAGATGCAAAAATTGAAAGCAGTAAATAAATATTTACAGACATTCTTTTTGTGAGTTTCGAGGGTAAGAGAATCATATCAGTGTACGGTCATGCCAAAACGCTCTTGTTGTTCAATTAGTTAACATTAAGATAAGCATCCTATAATGATTATCGGTATTGTTGTCCACATAAGCTCAACTTATCAGATGTAATCATGGCGAGGGGATACGTTAAGGTATGATTTATACTTACCGACCGGTGTTCATCCACATCACGACACATTCCCGTATCAAGGTATGCACGAGGGTTGTTGGATCTGAGTTTGTTTTTTTATTGTATTTTCGTTTGAAATTAAGATGAAAATGAAAGAGTTGTGCAGCGGAATTATGATGAAAACAAACTTTGCATACAATCAAACGAGAGTAATACTTTAATCAAACATCTTTTCACAATGAATTGAAAGATTGAATTTGTTTCAACAACGATTACAATGATTGATGAATGAATGCAAACTCCCCCTCAGCCAGAGCTCAGTAGTTTGTTCGTGCAAAGAAGACGAATGTTGCAAAAGAGCTAATAGAACAGTACAAAGTACTGAACTATTTATAGGCACTTGCAAACCACTGAGAATCTTTAGCTGACATCACCATGAAAGTGACATCTAACCTCCTAACAAACTCTAACCTCTGATCTATACAAACACTGATGTACTAACTACTGCTATTACAATTCATTACATAAAAGACACTTAAACAGCTGCTGCATCCTTCCACTGCTGTGAACCCAGCAGTGCTTGTCCGGATCAGCAGTACTTGACTCAAGGCAGTAGATTGAATCAGCAGAGCTTTGGTCTTCCATCAGTCTTTGACATTGGGCAGAAGATGCACGGCAGCAGTTACAGGTCAGCACTTAGTAAGATCAGCAGATAGGAGGTCAGTAGATATGAAACCACTTTTAAGGGGAGAGATTTGTATGAACCAACTGTAATCGTCTGCTTATTCTGGATCCACTGCTCTGATCCAGTTTTGGCTTTAATTATCTGTTCCTCTGATAGGGTTCAATCCCAACAATCTCCCCCTGGAACAGATAATGCCAAAACTCTTCATTATTTGTGGAAGACTTTATTGCCTCATCAACAGTTCCCTTATCTGACCTTTAAATTGTAATTCGAAGTCTAGGGCATCTGTATCTTCATCATCCCTGCTAAGTGGAAGATCAAGGAGATCCTGCAAATCTTCAAGACTCATGCCAAGAGCTTGTTCCCTTGATATTTTCTCCACTTCTCCACCAGACCTGAGCAAAGTCAATACGCAGGTCTGTTTGTGAGTTTCCCACTTTTGTATTTTTGAGCCTGGTGGGTTTCTTGGGAGATGTTTATTTGCAGAAGTATTTGGTGAGGCTGGCCTGTTCATGACTGACTGAGCAGTACTTGCAGATTATTCCAATTCAAGATCTTCTTTTATCATTACTTTCGTGCCTGCTTTTACAATGGCATCTCCAGCTAAAAGATCTTGAATTGTTTCCATACTAAACTAGTTTTTGCTCCTTCTTTTGTAGATGGCAGCACCAGCTGGAGCAGTGGTTCTTTTGACTGGCAGCTTTGGTGGTCTTTTAGAAACCTCTGCTTTAGAATAGTCAGGCTTTTGAGGAACATTTGGGTCTTTCTTTCTTAGTTCCTCCAACCTTTTGTAGGTGGCCCTGACTACATCTTCTTTCCATCTGGCAATTTGTCTTTTGTTTCCATATTCAGCAGCAACCAGTTCCTCTTTCATTCTTTGCAGTTCTACCTGTTTGTCAGGTACATTCTTTCTAAACTTTGCCCAGTCAGGAGGAGTGTGAGTGACCTTCCTTTTTATCATGTCTTGAATTCTTGCAGCTTCATCTTCAAGCTCAGGAACAGTCCACTCTTTGTACATGTATCTCTCTCCTTTATACTTTTTGTGATCCATGATGCTTTCAATGTAGTCTTTCTTTAAAGTTTCAACTGCTCTTTCTGAAATTTGTTGACTGACATTTTTTGCAAATTGTTCTAGGGATCTGACTTGTGTGAGCAGATATTGATAATTTCTTGAAATTTCTTTGTCAGATTTCCCTTGTGTGTTTCTTTTTGAGATATCCTCTGCTTGCTTGGCCTTGATTTCCAAATATTCATCAACATTTTTTGGCCAGGGATATCCCTTTATTGATGGCAAACTCCTTTTGGCAGGGTCATCCTCATAGTAAAAGGATTTTATTTCATCTCTAACAGCTGCTAGTTCAAGAGGAAATTGAACACCTGCAGGAGGTAATGGCTTGTACATTGGAACTGAAGAGAGAGGAACAGGTTTTGGTATTGTGACAAGAGCTGAAGATTTTGAAGATGTTTGTGGTGGTGAAGTGTCATCATCTTTGAGAATTAGCCTTCTCCTTTTTGTTTGAGGAGGGGCTGATGATGTTTTGGATGGAACAGTGGTGATGGATGTAGTGGCAGTGGTTTGTGATTGACTAACAGTTGTTGAAACAACTGGTGTTCCAACCACTGTTGTCATTACAGCAGATGTTGTAACAACCATTGTCTTCTGCTTTTTGGCAGGAGGTGATTTTGTTTTTGGTGGTAATGGTGGTAAAGCAGTGGATTTGGTGTATTTTGAAGTGGTGTGTGTTGAAGTGAGGACAGATGTTGAAACTACTGAGGTACCAGCAGTAGTTGATACAGCAGGAGTTACAATAGCTGTTTGGGTGGAGGTTTGATGCTGATGACTTTTGGATGATGGTTTTGGAATATGCTTTGGAATTCTGGATGAGGTGGACTTAGGCCTCCTTTTTGTCTTAGGATTTTTAGTATCCTTTGAACCAGAACAACCCTGCTCATACAGCTCCATGAAAGCTCTCTTCTCCTCATTCCACCTTGAAATATCCTTTGCCATTCTATTTCTTTTTACACTTGCTACTCCTTCATCAAGTGCTTCTTGAGTAGCATCAACCTTCTTACTACCATCTGGCACAGGAATTTTTCTGGTCATGGCATCCTTTTCAGGTTCAATGTAGAGACCATCATCTATTCCTTTCTTCTTCCACTCCTGAATTTTCTCCCCTTTTTTGGCATTATCGTCTGGGAGTTGATCAATGAAAAGTACTGTTGGAGGAGCAGTGCCAGTGGTTTGCAAGATCTGAGTTTTGAGAGCCTTCAGATCAGCCTGAGTGTTCTTGAACCTTGACTCCATTGCATTTCTCAGCTGTTGGACATGTTTCTCATGTTGCTGATTTGCTAATTGTGCTTGTTGATGGAGAAAAGGTTGAAACAAGTTCCAGAGCTCATTTGTAGCAGGTACCCTTTGTGGAGCAGGTGCTTGAGGTGGAATAGTAGTTGATTGTACCTTTTGTACTTGTAACACCTGTTGTAGCATATCTTTGAGTTCAGCAACAGAGTTATCAAGTTTTTCAATGCGATCCGTCAATTTTTGGTACTTTAAATCATCACCCAAGTGAATGAGATCATCTGATTTCCCACTAGCAGTGGTTTTATCAGTGGTAGATGTAGGGAGTATACTCCAAACATTAACCACTGATGCCCCTTTTTCTTGGTACTGGGGTCTTCTTCCTTCAACACTTGACAACCTTTTGATGTTGCCAGTAGGATAAAGAAATCCACTGGTGGTTGGCAGAGGTGCTATAAAAGGAATTGCCTCCAAGGAAGTCTTATTAATGTAACCACTGTCCAACTGTAAACCAGTGGGTTCAACAGTTGTAGTGGCTGCTTCACTTGGACTACCACCAAGAGTTACTTGTAACTCAAGGGGTCTAACCTCCTCAGGTTGTGTTGGTGGGTTAGCAGAGATTGATACATCAGACCCAGTCAGTTGTTGAGGTATATTCTCTTTGATAGGTGATTGAGAAGGACTGGTTAATGCCTGGTTCGAATCAATTGCATCCAACAGCAGTTTAGTTGGTGGGGGAATTGTGGATGTGAAGGGTGGTGTAGAAAGTGGATTTGCCCCGGGTATTGAGCTGTGGATGATAGAAACGAGTGTTTCCAGAGCATCATGATGTGGAGACCCTATTTGTACAACCTGTTCTTTTTGTGAAGAAGCATGAGGAGTTTCGGTTATGGGTTGAGATATTTGTACCAACTGCTGTGAGGAAGTAGCAGCAGTGGTTTCTTGTGACTTTTGTGTTGTCATTGGCAGAAGCTCTGGTATCTCATCCTCCAGAGATGCCGTTTTGATGGTTTTGGGGGGGTTTTTGTGTTTTTCTTTTTGTTGGCTTTTTGGTGATTTTAGGTGTGGGTTTCAAAACAGTTGTGCTGCTGCTTTGATCACCTTGAGCAGTGGGCTCAGCAGCAGATACCTGAGGAGCAGTTGTAACTGCTAAAATCTGCTGTAACACCTCGAAAAATTCACGTCCTATAAGGTATTGACACGTGTCATCAGCTTGAACGTGAGAAAGTCTACTTTAGAGGGACTAAAGTTGACAAACATAGAAAGTATGTGAAAATAAGGGTTCAAAATGTCAAAAATGGATAAACATACTTTACAATAACCCTACATGATGTTTATACCCTTAGACGGATAAATCATGGATCATACGAAGCTAAAAGTGAGAGATTACAAACTACAGGGGTTAAATGTGTCAACATGTTAAAGAGATACCTCTGAGTGATCTTTTGACAAACCCGAAGCTTTGTAAATGTTAATTATGCTCACTAGAATGCACGATTAAAATTTCATAAATTTTCGTTATCGTATGAGAAAGTTATGATCAAATTCGTATGCGAGGGGTTAAAAGCGTTAACGTTGAAAGTTATGACTTTTCGGGTAATAACCGAGTGGCCAAGGACTTAGAAAAGTGTGTACAAGTTCTAAAGCCCTTGTAGGTAAATAATAAGGGGTCAAATTGCAAGTAATAATGCTAGTTGACCTTCCGAAGAGCCAAGGGACAAGATGTGGAAACAAAAAAATGAAAAAGCTGATCAGAAGGCCCATGCGGCCCGCTTTAGCACCTCAAGCGGGCCGCCTCAGCCTCCCAGATGCAGAAAATAGTTTTTCTTGGCTGTTCAGCCTTGGAATCAACTTGGATCACATGTTTCACTTCTTGGGTGACCCCTAAACACCTCCTAGACACTTAGGGACACTTGTTAAGATGTTGTGGTCACTTATAGACTTAGATGTCAAAGATTTGTGGTGATTAAACCACTATATAAAGGCCTCTAAGTTGCAAACATGCTTCACACATTCATTCTTGCAAATCTGATCATTTGTGGAGCACAAGAGGACTTTCCAAGCCTTCCTAGTCGACCATTAGTCACTTGTAAGTATGCCTAACCCTTCTTATTTAAGTTTTAACTTAGTTTTAGCTTAAAAGTCAAACCGTCGTAATTAACGGTTGACTTTAAGATTAATCACTAATGGTCCAGTGATTAGTCAAATCAAAGGTAGTTATAAGTTGGTAATTATGTGGGCTTTAAACCCTTAAAAGGGCATCCACTGATTCCCATCCTAACTAGGTCATTTGTCGAGTCAAAGATGATTAGAAAAAGTCAACAGAAATGTAATCTTTCGTTTAACGCATAATTAACAATGTAAAAGGCGTGTAATCTATTTTATCATTCATATAACTTGATAATAAGCATAAGAACTTGTCTAAGCTTGTTTGATTCGACAACTTTCCATTTTGAACCGATTCGGAACCGAAAGTCGCAAAGCTTTGACTTTTGCTTTGACTTCAGTTCTGACCCGCTTTAGTATGATTTGGAAATGCCTTAGAGCTTCCTTAGGACCAGGCTACATGTTAGCATAACCCTCTGTGGTTGGTTCATTGATTGACCCATTCGTTTACGCGTTTCCGTTAATAGCTCATATGTTGACCATTATGCCCTTATTACCTTTAAACGTGATTTTTGGAAATGTAAAAGAGTAAAAACTTAAATTACTGATATATAAACTTGTATGCAAAGTTTGACATCAGTTTGACTTGTAGATTAAGAGTTATGCTCATTATCGCAAAATGAAAGCTTTATGTTAATAAAACGGCGTAATTAGCGTATAGCCTAGTTAAGCCTACTTTTTGGTATCAAACTTAATACCCACTGATTTAATATATTATTTTGGGATTTTTGAAGATTTTTAATTAATTTTAGGCTGAGCATAACTAGTAGTCGTAGGCTTAATCCGGTAATGGTCGGTTTTGCCCTTGCGGGCCATAAAATGAGTTTTACATATCTAAACGACTCCAAACCTTTTTCTACTGATTAGATATGTTAAATAAATTATTTAAGCCTTCTGGAATAATAAAAATATCAGCTTTATGTACGTAACCCAGAAACGGCTCCTAATCACCTTTCTAAGCGTTTTTAACGCATAGTATGTACTAGAACTATTTTAGACATACACGGGTTGATACCTACTGATATTTTAGGTAATTTATAATGTTTTAACAGTAATCAAAAGTTGTTTAACTCAGACTTCAGTTTTGAGCTTTACGGCTTATGTGAAATTACCAAAATGCCCCTTCGGTGCATAGTTTGGTTATAATTGATGAATTTCACATATATACTTTATCCTACTGTTATAACTTATCAAAATAAGTATTTTTGCTGATTATATCAGACCTGTAACTCAGGTAAATACTTAAACTCTTTTATAACCTTTTAAATGACCAAACTACCCCTACGGGGCCTAGTTTGTGTTTAAAAACGTTTCGGGCATAATGAGAGACATCTTACTGATGTCACAACATATTTGAGGCATAATTAACTTAGGAAACCTGTTTAGGACCCATATGGTTACCCGTTACGCCTCTGGCGCGTTCGGTTCGGTTTATGTAACTAGTTTGCATAAATTAGCCGAAACGGGTCAAACCTTATCCTTTTTATCTCAAAATCCAGAATGTGTTTAGTTTACCCATATTATACAAGTCTTCAAACTTGTCGGGTCTAAATCACATTCTATTCCGGTCTTCGCTTAATCATGCGTTTGAACCGTAAACCTTCCTTGAAACTAACCGGTTTAAGTTACGACTTAAATAAGACCCGTTAGGAATCTAATAGGTTAATAAAACCTTCGTTCCAGATTGCGAGCCCCAGTAGAAGTACTCGTGCTTGCTGATTAGAATATACGGCTGAGTATAAATTGTATTGCTAGCTCAGGTAAATACTTTTAACTTATTTTCCCTTATACGGGCTTGGGATACGGTATTATAAAAATACCGCTTGGTCGGGTGTAGAAACCTTTTAATCGGAGATGATTAAATTGCATAATCCCGTTTTAATCTGTATTGATTGATAACAAATAACATTGGGGGTTAATGACCGTGTCCTGGATATCCTTGGCTCATTTTAAAAAGTGAATGGCCACGACGTAAGCACAAGGTGTAGACAAAACACCTCCTGTTGCATATGTATAACGTATACTCACTCGTAAGGGTATCTTCTTGTGAGATTATATTTGTGGTGTGTCGATTAATCTTGTCCGGCTTGTATTGTATAATCACCGGCCCTAAATGTTGGACAACCATGTAAATCGGATACAAGATTTTTATTAATAAAATTGTCCCAAGTATAAAAGATTAATTTTGCCTCTGTGCATTTTAATCAATGTGTCAAGATATTTTGTGCCGTTTGCACTCGAATCACTTTTCAAACTCTTTTTCCAAAATGAGTCAGTTAATTGTATTTACCAGTGTAAACTGACGTATTTTCCAAAAGGTTAAGTGACAGGTACTACGCATAATTGGCTGGGAGCTCAGGGCGTCATTAGGGAATCTTGCAAGTTCTAGATGCCTAAAGTCTGTTGA
The DNA here is from genome assembly GCA_030545235.1 of Helianthus tuberosus. Lineage (NCBI taxonomy): Eukaryota > Viridiplantae > Streptophyta > Magnoliopsida > Asterales > Asteraceae > Helianthus > Helianthus tuberosus. The sequence continues at coordinate 44,317 of JARYGA010047472.1, forward strand.
ACAGTTTTAGTTTCTTTTATTTGATCCGCCTGTGGATCCCTTACCTTCCGTTGTAATACTTTGACATTACTTATATTCGGAATGTAATATATTTATCTTTTGCTTCCGCTGTGCATTATTATATTGTGTTGTTTGACCCTGATGTTGCCAACCACGTCACGATACTCCCCCACCGGGGCCCACTGGTGACACGTGGAAAAATTCGGGGTGTGACATCTGCTCAGGCACCTCTGCTTGTGTTTTGGCAAGGTGCTAACATTCTTGAAAAAGTTTCAGTTGTTAAACTGTTTATTTGAGTAGAATCACCTTGGTTTATTGTAACTAAATCATCCTTACTGAATTTCTTTGTAAAATAGTAACTTAAAAATCTTGGAAACAGTAAGAATGATTTTGTTTCAACATTATTAACCAAATCTTTAAAAATTTCCCGAGAATAGTTAAAATTTTCTCCTTGAAGAATTGCATATCCCAGATTTTGAATCTTTAAAGGGATTTCATTGAAAGAAGTGGTTTTGTTTGAAACACATAGTAGGAGGGTATGAAATAAAAATCTGGTTGCAGACGGAAAATAACCTTTTTCTAAGGTAATTTTCTTCATCATTGTTGCTTCATACCCTCTCTCAATGAAGTCAGTTTGTAACTCGTTTTTAGTGAAAGAAATTTTACCTTCCTGATCACCGAGTTGAAAGACCTCTGAAATGGATTGTGGCGTGATTTGGACAGCTTTACCCTTTATAGAAGAGTTTATGGTGGTTGCAGTGTCTCCTTGTTTTTCAAGGGTTGCATTCTTCCAGAACTCCCTTTGGGTCGCCAAATAGATTGGTGCATCGGCGGTGAACAAAGTTTTGTACTTTGATTTTGCCATGATGTCAATGATGGAATCGAAAACTTTGGTGGTTCCTGGTTTTGTGAGAAGACCCAGGAGATTGTGAGATGGTTTATGTGGAATTTCAGTGGAGATTGCCTTTTGAGAGGCTGTTTTCGATGAGGATTTGGATGAGGGTTTTGAAGATGACTTCGATTTTGTCATTTTGAAGATGAATGATCGAAGAAATTTGTGGAAGATGAAATGAAAAACTGCTTTGAGAAAAGAATTTTTAAGAATTCAATTCGACAGTAAAACCCTGTTTTGGTGGTGAGTGGGGGATTTTATAGGGAAGAAAGTGAATGCTGAGGTGTCAGCCGTTACAAAAGGTCTGACCAATATGTACTGCCCACGTGACAACCCCTGGTGAAAGTGAAGGACAGTACTTTTGTGATAGGGACAGATGAAAGTAGTGGTATGAAAGCAGTGGATGATTTTCACTATCAGTGGATAGCATATCAGTGGATAAGACACTGCTTTTGAACAACAGAGTTTATCAAAGGAATGAGAGAACAGGGGTTGACTTTCAGCAGTGGACAGACTTTTGAAGTAGAGCAGACTTTTGAACAATCAGTGGTTAATGGCAGACTTTTAAGGATTTTAATGAAAAATATCATTTTTAGCTATTTTTAAGGATGGAGTTTTGATTTTCTGAAAACATTTTGTTGCTTTTATTCATAGAAAAACAAGATGTTGCTTGTTATTCCATGTTCAGCATCCCAATTCTAGAGACCAAGCTTTCAAAAGTGGCTGTATCAAGTGCTTTTGTGAGCACATCTGCCAGCTGATCTTTAGTTGGGACATGATGTAGAGAAATCAAACCTTTTTCATAGCAATCCCTCACAAAGTGATGTCTGATGTTGATGTGTTTGGTAGTTGAATGGGAAACTGGATTTTTGATGATATTTTCTGCTGCCTGGCTATCCAACATGAGTGGTGTCTTTAAGGCAGTGATACCAAAATCCAGTAACTGATTTTGAAGCCACAGGAGTTGGGCTGTACAGCTTGCAGCAGCAATGTATTCAGCTTCAGCAGTGGATGTTGAAACAGCTTCTTGCTTTTTGCTTTGCCATGAGACTAAGCAATCACCTAGAAACTGGCACCCTCCTGATGTGGACTTCCTTGTGGTGTGACATCCAGCAAAGTCACTGTCTGAGAAACCTGAAAGCTTGATGTTCCCATTAGCTGGATACCAGATACCAAGTGTGGGAGCACCTTTTATGTATCTGAAGATCCTTTTTACAGCAATGAGATTTGATTTTCTGGGAGCTGATTGACTTCTTGCACAGACACATGTTGCAAACATGATGTCTGGTCTAGATGCAGTAAGGTACAATAAAGACCCAATCATGCTTCTATAAAGTGTTTGGTCAATCAGCTCATCCTTTTCATCAGACATGACCAGCTTATTTGTTGCCATGGGTGTGCTGCATGGTTTACAATCATTCATATCAAATTTGGTTAAAAGTTCTTTAGCATATTTGCTTTGATGAATGAAAGTTCCATTTTGCAATTGCTGTACTTGGAGACCAAGAAAGCATTGCAGCTCACCCATTGCACTCATTTCAAACTCGGCTGTCATGAGTTCTCTAAACTCTTCACACATTGAGTTACATGTGCTTCCAAAAATAATGTCATCCACATAGATCTGGACAATCATTAAATCCTTCCCTCTCCATTTTAAAAACAATGTTTTATCAATGGTACCTCTTTTGAAACCATTTGAGAGTAGGAAGTTGGAAAAAGTTTCATACCAGGCCCTTGGTGCTTGTTTCAAGCCATACAAGGCTTTGTTTAGCCTGTAGACATGATCTGGATAAAATGGATCCTCAAAACCTGGAGGTTGACAAACATAGACCTCTTCTTGAATTGTACCATAGAGGAAAGCACTTTTGATATCCATTTGGAACACCTTCATATTGTGGTTGACAGCAAAGGCCAGGAACAGTCTAATTGCTTCTAATCTTGCAACAGGGGCAAATGTTTCATCATAATCAATCCCCTCTTCCTGTCTGTAACCTTGAACCACAAGCATGGCTTTATTCTTGACAACAATACCCCTTTCATCAGTTTTGTTCTTAAAGACCCACTTTGTGCCAATGGGACTAACCTCTTCTAGCAGTGGTACAAGCTCCCATACTTGTTGTCTTTTAAACTGTTGGAGCTCCTCTTGCATGGCTTCTACCCAGCTGATGTCTTTCAGTGCCTCTTGGTACTTGACTGGCTGATGGAGTGATAGAAAACCAGCAAAAAGACAAATGTTTTGGGTTTGGCTTCTTGTGAGCACCCCTTCATTTATGTTGCCAATAATTTGATCAGGTGGATGAGATCGCAAGAAGATTAAATCTCCTTGGTATGGTATGATGGCATTGGTTGGTGAAGGCTGCAAATGTGTATCATCTGAGCTAACCACTGCTGGGGATTTTGATGATCCAGCAGTGGCTTCAAAGGTGGTGGAATAGGAGGTAATGAAGTGGACAACTGCTGACTTTTATCCACTGTTTGAGGACTCTTGTCAGCAGTGTTTGAGGATGTGGAAGCAGTGGTTGATGGGCTACTTTGGTCAACAACTGTTGAGGTAGCAGTGGTTGAGCTTTGACAACTGTTTTGAACAGCTGGTGCTTTTCCCTTTGTGGCAGACCTTTGAGGGATGATGATTTCATACCCATAGTCTGGTGTTGTATCCTCTGATGGACATGCACTGTTAGTCTTGACAGCAGTATTTTCAAAAGTAAATTTTTCAAGATCAAACAGATCTGCAGTGTTTGCTGGGATTTTCATTGATGAAAGTTCATTGAATTTTACATTCAAAGTCTCCTCCACTGCCTTGGTCCGTGTATTGAACACTTTGTAGGCCTTGGCAGTGGTTGAGTATCCCAAATGATAACCACAATCAATTTTGGCTGCAAATTTTGAAATGGAATCTTTTAAGTTCAAAATGAAACATGGGCAGCCAAACACCTTGAAGTATGAAATCAGTGGTTTAATTTTATACAGAATTTCATAGGCAGTCATTTTGTGCCTGGGGTTTATTAAAACTTTGTTCTGAACATAGCAAGCAGTGTTTACTACCTCTGCCCAGAAAGTTAATGGCAAACCTGAATCTGCAAGCATGGTTCTGGCAGCCTCAATCAGAGTTCTGTTCTTCCTTTCCACTACCCCATTCTGTGCTGGTGTTCTAGGGATGCTGTACTGCCTTACAATCCCTTTCTTCACACAGAAGGCATCCAACTCCCTATTTTTGAATTCTGTGCCATTGTCACTCCTGAAGCTTTTCACTGGAAGATCAAATTGCTTTTCAACCTGTGTTACAAAGTCTTGCAAAATGCCTGCAGTCTCATCTTTTGAGTGTAAAAAGAAAGTCCATGTAAACCTAGAAAAGTCATCAACAATAACCAAACAATATCTTTTCTTTTTGAGGCTCATGACTTGAACTGGGCCAAACAAATCCATGTGTAGCATTTGCAAACACTGGGTTGTTTTGGACTCTTCAATGGACTTGAAAGAACTTTTATGCTGTTTTCCTTTTAAACAGGAAATGCAATGTTCAGGGCATGAAAACAATTTTTGTGGTAGGCCTCTCACCAAACCATTTTTTGAAATTTCTGTGATTGTCTTAAGATTTGTGTGCCCCAGCCTTCTGTGCCAAAGTTCTGTCTCTTTGTTAGAGGCAGCTGAGAACAGACAGGCATCAGCTCTGGGACACTCTTTTGACATGTCAACAACATAAACATTGCCACTTCTTTGAGCAACAAGTTTAGTTTGACCAGTTTTGATTATTGCTTCAATCTTTTTGACCATTTCTGGTCCAACAATCCTACAACAGTCTTTTGTGAAGAATGACCCAAATCCCTTGTCACTCATTTGGGACACACTCAGAGGGTTGAATTTTAGATTGTCTATTAGATTGGCATTTTCAAATTTTACATTTCCAGATTGTACTGTACCAGACCCCAGAACTTTCCCTTTACTATTATTCCCAAAGGATATATCACCCCCTCCATGGATTTTAAAGTCTTTGAGGAGGGCTTTACATCCTGTCATGTGCCTGGAGCCTCCACTATCTACATACCAAAGACTATCAAAGCATGCAGAAGCTCCCTGCACATGAAGTAAACGTATTAGTTCATTAAGGTCTCCAAAGCCAACAAGGCTTTGGATGGGGTCTCAACAGTGTCTGGGATGGATGCAGAATGGTGGACAGTGGTTAGGTCAGGGGTTTGAACTGTTTTAGGACAGTGTTTCTCTAACCACTGTTGTGGGTCCTGACCAATCATCTGCTGGTAACCAAAAGGATGCCTGTTCACTTTGGGTTTAGAGGGCCTTTTGTAGGCCTCATAAACGTGTGGAATCCTTTGGTAAGACTGTTTTTCTCTGCCTTTTCTGAACTGATTGGCAGGGGGTGCATCAGTAACCTGAACATCTCTTTTGACAGATGTTTGGTTCAGCTGTTTTGTAACAACTGTTTGAACTGGCACAAACAGTGGTTGTTTCTTGGTGAATTTGACAGATGTTGATGATGATGATGGACTCAAGGATGTTTTTGAGATACACACATGCTTGAGTTTTGTGGTTTGTTTTACCACAGACAATGCAACCTTCAGCTGAAACAATGACACTTGTTCTATTTAAATCATAAGCTTTTAAGTGGAAACAATCTTTTGTTAGATGATTCCTTTTCTCACAAAATTCACAAAACAAGTTATCAATTTTTTTCTTTCTTCTTTCTCTTTTCAGACTCCTTTGCAGCAGAGGTTTTAACCACTGCTGGGATGTCCTTGAGAGGTATGACTTTAGCTTTTGGAGCCTTGACACCATCAGTTGATGTAAAGTCCATTGGCTTGAAGTTTTCAAGAATGTCACACTCATCAGACCATTTTGGTTTAAACTGGTATTCTTCAAGCTCCTCAAAAGTAGAGGATCCCATTGGTCTGTCAAGTGTGATTTTGTTACCAAGTTTGTCAGTGATTTTCAATTCTTGGCCATTCTTGTTTGTGGGGATGAACTCAGTGGTTACATCAGTGGTTTGAACAGATTTTTCAAAAGCAGTGTTTTCATCATCATGTTTTCTATAGCCAACCCCAAATTTCACATTGCTTTTTATCTGTTTTTCAAGCATAACCTCATATCCTCTGCAGGATTCCACCCATCTTTCACAAGTAATCTGGGTGGATTCCAACTCCTTTTTGCAAACTTGGTATTTTTCTACCATAGTTTGAAGTTGGGTTTTGGTTATGCTTTGCTCTTCTTTTAGACAGCTGATCTCTTTTTCCTTTTCAGTCAATTTGTTTTTAAGTTCTTTTAAAGACTTTTCAAATTTAACCTCATCAGTCAAGATTTTATCCCGAAGGTTTTCATTCACCTCTTTAATGTTAGCAAAAGCAATTATGCAATTGTCAGAACACAGTTTTTCAAGAATTTGAGGAGATACCTTGGCAGCTGCCATCATTGCACAATCACATTGATGACCTTCTTCATCAACAGCTTTCACCTTCTTTTCACCAGCCTTTTCTTCTTTCTCTTCTTCTTTGTCCTCTTTGGACCATGGATCTGTCATTGGTTCAATCAGGGTACCTGAACTTTCTCCCAACAGTAGTTCACCAGCCATAGCAGTAACCACTGCTTCAGTCACCTCTTCCACTGTTTCAAAGCTCTGCTGTTCCTCCTCAGTTTCAACCCCCTCCTGTATTGACTCTAATGCCATCAAACAAAACTCATCATGAGAAGAATCATTAGAAGCATAGAGTGCAAAATTTTCATCACTAAGGTCTTCAGGCATACTGCTCCAGTCAACAAACCCTTGAGTGAAGAAACTTTGTTGATCTGGTTGTGCTGCTGCTGGAGCAGTGGTTTGAGGTGCAACAGGTTGCACTTGTACCTGTGGAGCAGGGGTTTGAAGATATTGGATTTGTGGAACAGTAGTTTGGACATAGTGTACTGGCACAGGGGCAGCAGCATAGTGAGCAGTGTTCACTTAAGCTGCTGGGGTATACTGGGCATAGTGCACAGTGCTTTGGTTTTGATGTCTAGGATTTGAGCTAGGATGAGTAATTATGGGACCAGTAGTTTGACTCCTACATTCCCTAGCGAAATGTCCCAACCTATTACACTTGTAGCACTTGATTTTTGATTTATCCAACCCAACCCTTAGATTCCCATGCAAACCTGGGAATTTTCGCCCTGTTCTCTTGTAAAATTTGCTAGTTCTAACACTTAGCAAAGCCAGTTGGTGCAGGATGTCCATTTCCTCTAAGTCAGTGGGATCGAAATGTTGTAAATCATTGAGTTCAAAGCTTAGATTATCTGACATCTGGTTTTCGTTTGCAATGAATGCATAACTTGCAGAGTGAGGATCAGGGTTGTTGAAATTTGCACCAGCAGTTATGTCAATGAAATGATCATAACCCTGATCCTTACCACTGCTCCCAGATTCTTCTTGACCCAGAAGAGCAGTATTACCGAAAGTGTAATCATCGGTAACTTTTCCTGACTCTTGTAACCTCCTTTTCTGGTTCAACTCCCTTTCGTAGGTCAGGAGTCGGCCGTGGAGTTGGGTCAAGGTCAGATCCTTGAATTCAGGTGAATTTCGGGTGACAAAAGCTATGGTGTCCCATTTTTCTGGCAGTGACCTGAGGAACCTGCTATTTTGAGTTGAGTTTGTAAAAGTGGTGTTAACAAGCCTCAGTTCACTGATGAGACAACTGAAACGTTCAAATTGTTGCGTTAGTGATTCACCTTTAACGTAGCAAAATGTTTCATACTGTTGGTTCAAGATTTCCCTGTTGTTTTCTATGACTTCTTCAGTCCCCCCAAACTGTTCCTTAAGTGCATCCCATAATTCTTTGGCACTGTTACAGTGTAACAGTCTAGCATATATCTCATTGGGCAGCGCTGATGCTATGATGCTAAACGCTTTAGCATCTAGTTTGATCTTTTGAAAGTTGGTTTCGGTATAATTTTCAACTGGTTTTGGAACGAACTTTTTAGCATCTTCAGCGCTTGGCACTGAAGGAACATGGGGACCATAAATGACAGACCTCCAACAACCTGTGCTTTGTTGAGCAAGGATGTGACCCATCCTTCTCTGCCAGATGTTGTACTCATTTCTTTTTAGCATAGGTGGTTTAAAAAGTGAGCCGATGTTGTTTTTATCATCCTGAGATTGTGACGTCATTCTTGTTGTTTTACAGACACTGAGAAATCAACTTTAATGGTGATTAATCCTTGCTCTGTTTTTCAACGGACGAACAAACGATCAGTATCAACTGTTATGAGCTGAACTATTTACGTCAAAATGATTGTTAAATCAAATTTGACTGTCCAAGCTCTGATACCAATTGTTGGATCTGAGTTTGTTTTTTATTGTATTTTCGTTTGAAATTAAGATGAAAATGAAAGAGTTGTGCAGCGGAATTATGATGAAAACAAACTTTGCATACAATCAAACGAGAGTAATACTTTAATCAAACATCTTTTCACAATGAATCGAAAGATTGAATTTGTTTCAACAACGATTACAATGATTGATGAATGAATGCAAACTCCCCCTTAGCCAGAGCTCAGTAGTTTGTTCGTGCAAAGAAGACGAATGTTGCAAAAGAGCTAATAGAACAGTACAAAGTACTGAACTATTTATAGGCACTTGCAAACCACTGAGCATCTTTAGCTGACGTCACCATGAAAGTGACATCTAACCTCCTAACAAACTCTAACCTCTGATCTATACAAACACTGATGTACTAACTACTGCTATTACAATTCATTACATAAAAGACACTTAAACAGCTGCTGCATCCTTCCACTGCTGTGAACCCAGCAGTGCTTGTCCGGATCAGCAGTACTTGACTCAAGGCAGTAGATTGAATCAGCAGAGCTTTGGTCTTCCATCAGTCTTTGACATTGGGCAGAAGATGCAAGGCAGTAGTTGCAGGTCAGCACTTAGTAAGATCAGCAGATAGGAGGTCAGTAGATATGAAACCACTTTCAAGGGGAGAGATTTGTATGAACCAACTGTAATCGTCTGCTTATTCTGGATCCACTGCTCTGATCCAGTTTTGGCTTTAATTATCTGTTCCTCTGATAGGGTTCAATCCCAACAAGGGTTCATCTTACCGGTGAGTATACCGATTATCATCTGTTTGACCGTATATGATGTGAGAAACTCACTTATTTTGATTGAAAACAAGCCCTATGTGATAGAATCACTTATTAATGAGGAACTTGATTTTCATATGCATGAAGGGCACAGGAGCAAGTCCGTGAACAGGTCAGTACTTTCGTACAGCAGAGAGACGAACTTGACTCCCGGATAAATGTGATATATTATCACTTATTTATGGACATGTGATTGTTGATCACTTATTGAGGTCGAATGCAATATGTACACGTACGTATGGTATCATGGAAGATCTAGACTTGCGTCCCCATTATTTTTCGGAAAAAGATACAACCATGATACCCAGTTGATAAGCAGCATAAAGACCGAATATCTCAGAACCTCGGCAATCTATCAAACGAAATTTCGGTACTAAGACCATATGCCAATGAATGGTTCCCACCTGGTCTTCAGTCGATTTAAGATTTATATCACCCTGCACACTTTAAAATGATTGTGAGCCTACCGATACATCTTATATAGAGCTGCTTATCGTTTTTCAGTTTAGGTTTAAAGAGGTTTGGACAGACCACTGATGTACTATCATTTTCTCTTTTGCTCGCCAGGAAACTCATTTTTGTTTTTCTATTGTTTTTGTGTTTTTGAAATTTTTCGATGTTTTTGGATTTTCAAAATTTGGATTTACTCCCCCTAAAATCAATAAACTAAGACAAATTTAAAACACAAAGGTATTTACAAAAATGATTTTCCGATGTTGGTTTTACTCTTGCTTGACCTTAATGCCGTTTACCAATAATAAAAAGTCAAATCTTGATTTGTCAAATGCTTTGGTAAAAAGGTCGGCACGTTGGTCATCAGTGTGGACCTTAACAACATCGATAAACCTTTTATCAAAGCAATCACGTATGAAATGATATTTGATTTCGATGTGTTTGGTCTTTGAATGCTGCACAGGATTTCTAGTGATCTGTAAGGCAGTAGAATTATCAACGTAAATAGGAGTAGTTAGGAATTCAAAACCGTAGTCGCGCAATTGTTGTTGGATCCAAAGGACTTGGGAGCAACAACTTGAGGCAGCAATGTATTCAGCTTCGCATGTTGATGTAGCGACACAAGTCTGCTTTTTGCACTGCCATGTGACTAGGCGATTTCCCAAAAACTGACATCCAGCCGTTGTGGATTTGCCGTCGATTTTGCATCCGCCAAAATCAGAATCATTGAAAGCGATCAAGTCAAAGTTATTATCCCTAGGGTACCATAGACCGGTGTCAGGGCAACCCTTCAAATAACGAAAAATCCTTTTTACATCTGCAAGATGTGAGGCCTTCAGGTTCACTTGATATCTGGCAAGCAGGCACGTTGGGTACATTATATCTGGTCTTGATGCTGTGAGGTACATAAGAGATCCGATCATCGTGCGGTAGTATGAGGGGCTAACAACTTCACCCTTCAAGTCTGGATTAATTCCGTGATTTTGCTGCAGTGGGGTACCGATGGGCGTTGCATCAGACATCTGGAACCGGTTCAAGATGTCACCAACATATTTAGTCTGATGGATGAATATCCCAGACTCAGTTTGTTGCACTTGTAGGCCCAAAAAGAAAGTCATTTCCCCCATAGCACTCATCTCGAATTTATCCTGCATAATACGCTCGAAATTCCTACACAAAACATCATTAGTAGAACCAAATATAATATCATCAACGTATACCTGTACCAGTAGAAGATCTCCATCTTGTTCTTTGACGAAAAGAGTACAATCGATAAGACCTCTGCGAAATCCATTCTCCAGCAGATAATTAGATAAGGTTGCATACCAAGCTCGTGGTGCTTGATGTAGACCATAGAGAGCTTTGTTGAGCAACCAAACCCGATCGGGATGGATAGGATCTTCAAAACCTGGAGGCTGTTCGACGTACACCTCCTCTTCAACCACACCATGTAAGAATGCACTTTTCACGTCCATCTGATAAACCTTGAATCCTTTGAAGGATGCATAGGCTAGAAAGATCTGAATTGCTTCAAGACGTGCAACAGGTGCATATACTTCGTTGTAGTCGATCCCTTCTATCTGACGAAAACCTTGAACGACTAGCCTTGCTTTGTTTCGGATAACTACTCCACGGTCATCCTTTTTGCATTTGAACACCCAACGGGTACCAATCTTCTTGTAACCAGCAGGTTTCTCTACAAGTTTCCAGACACCAAGCTTCTGGAATTGTTGCAGTTCTTCCTGCATCGCTTCAACCCATGAGTTATCTTTCAAAGCTTCTTTCCAAGTTCTTGGCTCTTCCTGTGAGACATAACACGCGAAATACCAATCATTTTGCTGACCAGATTCTCGGATAGCTGCATACAAGCCTGCATTGTTGTTGTTTCGCAACATGTTTCTTGTTTGAACGCCACTCTGTACATTTCCGATGATGTTTTGTTGAGGATGGGTATTGTGAATCCTTGTTTCTGGATTATCTTGAACTGGAATATTTGAACCCAGATTGTTGAGATTGAGATCAACAATCAATTCAATGCCCGGAATTGACGAAGAGGATGATGCAGTAGCTTCAGCTGTTCTAGGGGCATCCACTGGAGGTGTACCCTCTGAAGTACCATGAACTGCTGTTGTTGGAGCTTCTTGATCTGCATCTAGAAATTCATCATCCTCTGAAGATTCGTTCAATTCGGTAGCATCGTGAAAATCCTCATTGTCGAGAGCATTGTTGTTCACTGAAGATGGTTCTTGATTGACAATAATGGGACGAACCCGCGGTGAATCTGTTGCGTTGTCACTCTCGAAAAACATCCTTGCCGCAGCATTTTCTTCAACTGCTTCAACATTAATCGAATTGAAAAAGTCATCGTACTCAAACATCCAAGGCTGACCAGGACATTTGACTGGCAATGTGTGCCTTTGTACTCTGACCTCAGACCATTCCTCGACCCTTTTAGTCTCTAGATTCCAGACTCTTAAGTTCGGAGTGGCATACCCAAGAAAGTATCCCTCAATTGCTTTTGCCCCAAACTTTCCATTTGGATCGATTATTGTGCAAGGAGCTCCAAACGGTTCAAGGAATGACAAATCTGGTTTCCGTTTGTGAAGAAGCTCAAAGCAGGTCTTGTTGTGCCTTTTGACTGTAAGGACTCGGTTCAACGTGTAACATGCAGAGGCCACAGCTTCAGTCCAGAAGGGAATTGGCAACTGTGACTCTACCAACATTGTCCTAGCAGTCTCGATCAATGTACGATTTTTACGTTCAGCGACACCATTTTGTTGAGGAGTGTAAGCCGCACTAAATTCGTGAAGAATACCTCTTGAAGTGCAAAACTCCGCCATGGCATGATTTTTGAATTCAGTACCATTGTCGCTACGTATTCGTCTAACTTTCAACTTATACAAATTCTCAATCTGAATGATCAAGTTTTGGATAATGCCGAAAGTTTCACTCTTGTGCGCCATGAACGCCACCCAAGAAAATCTTGAATAATCATCAGTTATCACGAGGCAATATTGATCATTCCGGATGCTTTTATGCTTGACAGGACCGAACAAATCCATGTGCAAACGTTCGAGCGGAACGACCACCGTGTTGATTTTCTTAGTCGGGTGTCGCTTCTTCGTTTGTTTTCCTTTCTGGCACGAAACACAGACGTCTTGAAGATGTAAGTTTTTAAGAGGAACACCATTCACCAATTCATTTGACACCAAATGATTCATTTTGCGTAAGTGAATGTGACCCATTCGTCTGTGCCAAGAGATTGAGTCTTTTTCTGTGGCTTTGGAAACGAAACAGGTTGCTTGAGCAGACGTTGTAATAGCTTGGCTCATATCAAGGACATACAAATCATTTATCCTTGGAGCAGATAAGAGAATCCATTTTTTGGGAATCTTGAAGCCAGGTTTCAGCACATAACATCCATTTGCATCAAAGTGTACCGAAAACTTCTTATCACAGATTTGTGAAACGCTGAGAAGATTGTGATCAAGTTGTTGCACAAAGTTGATCTTGTCAAAGCTTACAACCCCGTTGGATATCATTCCTTCACCAGTAATATATCCGCCTTTATCTCCAGCAAAAGCAACATAACCTCCTCTAATAGATTTGACGTCGTAGAGAAGCTTCATGTAGCCTGTCATGTGCCTGGATGCCCCACTATCAACAATCCAATGACTACTGATAGTTCCTCCTGGAACACCCTGCACACGAACTCACTTGATTAGTTGGAGATGGGGACCCAAGCCATTGTGGTCTTGGGTCTTCCATTTTTATCAACAACTATAACTTCCACTTTTTGATGATTCGGAAATTGTGATGGTCCCTCTGAACTTGTGGTCAATTTAGGTTTCCGTGTCTGTTGAGTTTTACCAGTTTGATTGTTTAACAATTTAACTTCGTGATTGTTTGAAGTTTTTGAAAATTTTGAGTTTTCTGGCTTAACTAAAACAGATTGTTTTTGAACCACATCAGTTTTAAGTGCCTTTTTCAATCACCTTGACTTGTTGGCGTTTCTGTTTCTTTTCCCTTTCTCTTACAAGTCGGGGATCTTGTTTTACAGAAGCAGATCGCTTTTGGTGATTGCGTTCACGGGAATCATCAACCTTTGCTTTCAACTTATGAAGATACGGACAGTTTCGAATTATATGTCCAATTTCACCACATTCAAAACATGATATTCGTTCAACAAACCCCGAAGTATCATGTGATCTTCTTGCCGATAATGATGAACTTTGTGACCCTGAGGTACTAGGTTTTGAACTACTTGGTTCATTTCTTTTCAACACTGTTGCTTGTTTAACAAAATCTAAGTTAGATTTGTTTTCAAACGTTTCAATTTTGTCTGTTCCCTTTGATTTCACAAAGTTCACATTCTTGTTCTTCTTTTGATTCGGCTTCCTTTGACCTTGAGCCGGTAATTTTCCTTTTGGTTTAGTATGATTTTGCTGTTTTTGCACTGTAGGTAATTTTTTATTGCCATATTGTTTTCGAATTTCGGCCTTTGGAATAGGAGGGCACTGTGTTACTGTAACATGTGATCCTGTCTTTCCCAAAAACTTACTTGTCGAATTTTCAAAAACTTTACTGATTAAAGATTGATTTACATTCTTAATCGGAAAATCTTTGTCAGAATAAATTTTATCATCACCAACAAGAGTGTACAGCAAATCCACACTTTCCGACTCTTTTGCAGACGTGGACTCGGTCGGAACAGTCTTAGTAGGTTTTGCTGGAGGATCACATAGAATATGATTCTCAAGAGGTATGTCCTCTTCTTTGATTACCGCATTAGACTTTACTGAGTCAGTATCATCGGATTCATCATCAGAAGAATCAGCATCCTCAATCACAACTGGAGGATCCTGATTCTGTTCAACAGTTACAAATGTATCTGCTGACACATCTGAATCTGATGATACTTCCTTCTTGTATCCGAGTCCTGTTGCAAATTCCTCAACGTCCAAAGGAACAGATGGTTCAAAGTGAGTTCTATACTCCTCATCGGGCATGGCATCATAATTGTTTCTCACGGGTGGTGGACATTTCTTATATCCGATACATGTGATATCCCTTTTTTCTTTCTGAACATCAATGATGTGATCCAACACATAGCTAGAGCTTAAATAGCTGTCTAACTTGAGTCGGATCGCCTCACTTTCAGTTTTAACACAAGCCATCTCTTTTTGCATTATCTCAAGACAAGTGATATACAAATTTATGTCAGTTTGTTTTCTGGAAACCATTTTTGTCAGCTCGGTTTTATCTTTCTTCAATTTTTCAATCATCGATTTAAATTCCTTTTCATGGTTTTCATAAAACATGTTGGCTTCTGTGCACTTAGAAAGATCCACGGTCAACTTTTGATTGTGGAGGAATGTCACATCATACTTGTTTTGCAAAGCCTCGTGTTTGCTTTGCAACTCACACCACTTAGCATTCAACGAAACATGTTTGTCTTGCAAGTCAAACAAACTAGCTTGTAAAGCATCATGTTTGCCTTGCAACTCAGACATGTTTGCTTCTAAATCAGAACATTTAACACTCAAACTATCACAATTATTACAGATAACAGCAGTGGGTTCATCGACACATACCTGACTTGATGAACTGTCGACATTAGCCATAAAGGCTGAATGGAGAGAAGAAGAAGAATAAGCAGCTTGATCCACCAATATAGATCTCCTATGATTTTCTGCTGCAGCTTCCTCCAATAGCTCATCAATATATGCATCAACTGACGCACTTGATGTGCATCCACATGATCATCGCCTGAACTCGAGGATTCTTCATCTGAACTTCTGCTGTAACCAGAAGAGTCTTCATCTTCAGAAGATTCACCACCATTGGCGGAAGATTCTCCACCACTGGCGTGATTTAAATCCTTGACAACCTCAGCAAAACACGCTGTTCCATCCGGAGCATCACTACTCAACTGGATTGACCAATCACAACCTTCATCTACTTGAACCACAAGTGCCTGGTTAGCATTTGATGGTCCCGCTTGACTTTGGTTGTTGACAGGTATCAACGTACGTTCATTGTTCCTGTTCTGGTTCTGCTGGTTGCCTTGGTTTCTGAAAGGATTCTGGTTCCCATGCTGTGCTGGCCTTGTACATTCCCTTTTGAAGTGACCCCGTTCACCACAGTTGAAGCACTTGACTGCCTGTTTATCGAACCCATACTTGGTGTCTTTCTTGCTTTCCAAGCTGGTTCTACCAGTTCTTTCCATGAAATCCTTTGCCCTCCTCACAGCACTTGCAAAGGCCCATTTGATATCCATCAAATCCATCTCTTCCTTATCAATCTGCTGATAGTCTTCTTGTGTCAGATTAATGTTCCCAATCTGACCTTCCACTAACCCACAGTACGCGCTCACCAAAGTGTTTAGAAGCTCCATATGTTCCTTTGCTACTTCAACACTTACTTTTGAAAAGCTTGAAGTGTCGAGCCGTACTGTATTAGACTTTGATGGCTGACCAGCAGATGATGTGCTTCCATAACAAGCTTGTTGTTGAACAGGAAGTGGATTCCCATATAGATCAGTTGTCACAGGAGGCCTTTGGGTTTGCTGTTGAGGCACTGGTTGAGGAACTGCTTGAAGCGGATTTCCGTACAAGTCTGTTGTTGGAGCTGGCTTGACAGGAACCTGTATCTGATTCCCATAAGATCTGTGCTCGTGACAAAAGCCGTCTGAAGAGGAGCATGAGAGATTGGTCTTGCAGGGGTGCTAGATGTTCCATAATACATTTCAGGATTAATTGGAGCATGTGAGATTGGTCTTAAAGGAGTACTAGGAGTTCCATAATACATTTCAGGATTCTGTGGCACTGGAACCCTTTTCGCCTTAAGGGTTTCTTCCTGATTCTTATTCTCCAGAAGTTGAACAAAATCATTGAAGCTTGTTGTAGCAAAAATGCCATTGAACTTCAGGATTTCTAAGAAATTACTCCATTGAGGTAGCAAAGCATCAGCAAACTTGGTGACAACTTCGATTGGAGTCGTTATTACTCCAAAAGTTCCCATTTCAGTCAACAAGTGAGAAAATCGACTCGTCAAATCTCCCAAAGATTCTTTATCCATGCATGTAAACCCATCAAACTCTTTCTTGAGTAGATCATGTTTCAATTGGCGAGTCGCTTCGTTTCCTACACCTCTCGTTTTCAACGCATCCCATAATTTCTTTGTCGTTTTGAAGTTGACAAATTGATGGTAAATATCCTTGCTTAATGCCTGAGTAAGAATGGCATATGCCTTCTTTTCCAAGTCATATGTCTTTTTCTGATCTTCTGGAAGATCGGCAAATGTAGCAGCAGTTGAAACGGCAACTTCTATAGCTTGATCGAAATATGTGGTGAAACGTAACCACAATTCCGTGTTTTGCCCAAGGACGTATGTATGAAATCTGTCTACCCATCCCGGATAATCGTTTAAGTGCATCAACTTTGGAGGCCGATTCAAACTTCCGGTTTCGCTCTCGCTCAATAGAATACTTTGAACACTCGGAGTTTGATTTGATACGAATGCCCATTGACCGGTAGAAATTGCATTAGCTTGCGAAGATACCGGTACGGGAGACTCGGACCACGAAGGAGACAAACTCGTATTTCTATACTTTCCGCTATCCGGAGCCGGAGTACTCCACCAACTCGGATTCATATTTGATATGTATGAAAGAAAATCTGAACAACACACTTGAAACAAACAGTTAAACCACAATTGCAAACCTTCTGGTTAAAATTACAAGTGTCTCGACGAAATAGAATGTTGACAAAACAGATTAAGTGACGAAACAGATTTATAAATTTAAACCCAAGTCAAGTTCGGCGAAACAAATGCCCAATTCAAGATCGACGAAACCGAAAAATTTGAATGATCGTTGACGAAACAAGACTAAGCCCAACGTTCCACGAAACTGGCCCAATGAACAACGAAACAGAAATATGCCTATTTGAATGATAATGACAAAACGGGCCCAAGTCTTTGCTAGTCGACGAAATTGATTTTAAATAAAGCCCAGTTACTAATCCCACTTATGTTCGACGAAACAAGATTTAGAAATTTTGGGCTCCCAGACAATCGAAACAGTCCAGGCCCAATGACGAAACAGCTTTTGGGCTTCCAAATCTTGTGCAAGTACCAGCTTCTAATTAATTGTTGACAAGATCTTGTGATACCAGTTGACTAAATAAACACACAACTTGCAAAGTAATCTTATCTTTCTAACTTTCTGACATAAAGATGCTTTTGTCAAACCCACTTTCGGCTCACACTTTCCCAACTTACCAACCTAATGATGTCTTACCAATATTTTAATTAGATTACAAATTCTAACACACAAACACTTTAATTCAAATCCAAATGCAGATCAAACAAGAATATTATCAAGAACATTTTGAAGCTTGCTTGAAGATATGAAGAACACCCCAGAAACTTTGCATTTTCCGGTAAACCGACAACTTTCCGAAACCCGTTTTTGCCCGTAACTTCACTAAAAACCAAGGTTTAACATGTGAAAATGAAAAATAAAATGGTTTTTATAAGAACTTTCAACAAAAACACCAGAAATTTCGAAGTTTTGAACTGATTTTTCAGAAAAATATGAACTTCAAAAATCCGAAACACACCCGAAAACAACTCGGTTTTAACAAGGAGAAGAGCCAAGGCTCTGATACCACTTGTAGGTCCGGCTAGGGGAGGATCTAGTCGCCTAATCCTTGTATACAAACCACCCCGGTTGTGCGGAATCCAACCGAGATAGCAAACCGAGATAGAACACGCAAATAATCAACACACAAGATTCACCGATTAACACCTCTGTATTAATACGTATGAAAAGATCAGTTACAAGCTCAATGTTTACAAATATACTCTATAAACTCTCAAAGTTCTCTTGTGTGTGTGTGTGCTCTCTATTCTTGTCTCTCCCTCTTCTGTCTTGAGACTTGTCTATTTATAGCAACAGACACCACGAAACTGATTTGGCCTTGGCGAAACAGAACAGAGACGACGAAAGTGAATATTGGATGACGAAAGGGAGTATTGGTCGACGAAACAAGGCTGTTTCGTCGACTCCCTTGTTGTTTCGTCGTGTATGGGCTTGGGCCCAATGCTGATTCGCCAAACTGATTAGCCCAAGTGTTTCTCTGCGAAGATATCAGCCCAAAGACCGAGTACAATCCGGCTAGATATCTTGGCCCGCCTTTAAGACTTCTTTCACACGACGGAGGAATGTCGTGTAATTAACCGGGTCACGTCGCTTCGAGTCGCGTCCACAAACATGTATCAACAGTGGAAGATACCAAGTCTCTTGGCTTTTTTTGGATAAGGAATAGATCGCCTTTTTGACTTATGTCTTGTAATAATTGGTGTAAATTTGATTTTTGATGTATCTTTTGGTTGTTGTATTTTTCTATAATTAAAACTAAATTAAGTTCACTTTTTTTTCTTTCTCTAAAGCACTATTTAAAAATTTAAAATGTTCAGATTTATAATTATAATTTAATTACATTAATTTTTTATTAAACTTAATAATTCACCATTTAATTTCAAGTAATTTAAATATATATCCTTTATTTTAAATTCTTTTGTTTAAATTTTTATTTGTATTAAATTATACAGCAAGTTCAGTTAAAATGTATATATTTGGATTTTTGGTTAAAAGTTATTATCAACTTTAAAACTATTTAAATGTATAATATTCATTTGATTAATTCTTGAACCATCTATACATATAATAAAAGAAATCAATTTGAGAACACTTGTCATCATATTAGGCCATCTCTTATGGATAATTATAATTTTAGTTTAATCTCTTCTAATTAATTATAGATAATCCTCCTACTAAATATTTATTTAGTTTAATTATTACTTTTATATTTATCTATTTATTTCAAATTCAAACT
>JARYGA010047473.1:0-21879 GCA_030545235.1 Helianthus tuberosus
AGCTAGGCGCGGTTGTTTTCGCTTTAAAGATTTGGCGACACTACCTGTATGGTACCAAGTGTACGATCCTCACCGATCATAGGAGCCTACAACACATCTTTGATCAGAAAGAACTTAATATGCGTCAACACCGATGGGTAGAACTTCTCAACGATTACGACTGTGAGATTCGTTACCACCCAGGCAAAGCAAATGTCATTGCCGACGCTCTCAGCAGACGGAGCTATCTGCTCAGCATTCGTGATGTCCAAGCCCAATACGACCTCGAAACCCTCATCCGCGAAGCCCAGCAAGCATGTTTTAATGAACGCACTTTGAAGAAGGAACGAATTTATCACGATGGAGCTCAACTTGTGAATAAGCCGAATGGGATATTCCATTATTTGGATCGAATTTGGATCCTTAAACGGACCGATTTGCGAAAGATATTGATGGACGAAGCCCACAAATCCCGGTATTATATTCATCCCGGTGCCGATAAAATGTACCAGGATCTTCGCTACAAGTACTGGTGGCCGGGCATGAAAAGGGATATTGCTCTCTACGTTGGAAAGTGCCTGACTTGTGCAAGGGTCAAGGCTGAACACCAAAGACCCTCTGGCTTACTTGAACAACCGCCGATCCCTATGTGGAAGTGGGAGAGTATAGCTATGGACTTCATAACAAAGCTTCCGCACACGTCATCAGGTCACGACAGCATCTGGGTTGTTGTTGACCGTTTGACCAAATCTGCTCACTTTTTGCCAATACGGGAAGACTACAAGGTAGAACGATTAGCCCGAATCTACACCAACGAGATCATTTGTAATCATGGGACGCCTCGCGACATCATCTCTGACCGTGATGCTTGGTTTACCTCGCGACTGTGGGAAACGTTTCAAGCAGCTCTTGGTACTACGCTTAACTTAAGTACCGCATTCCACCCTTAAACCGACGGTCAGACTGAAAGAACGATCCGTACTCTTGAAGACATGCTCCGTTCGTGTGTCATAGATTTCGGTGGTAATTGGGATGCATACCTGCCATTAGTTGAATTCTCGTATAACAACAGTTATCATTCCAGCATTCAAATGGCACCATTCGAGGCTTTATACGGAAGAAAATATCGATCGCCTATTATGTGGCACGAGATCGGTCACTCGCAATTAACCGGTCCTGAGCTATTGCAAGAAACGACTGACAAAGTCCTCCAAATCTGAGACAACTTGTTGAAAGCTCGAAGTCGACAGAAAAGTTACGCCGATAGACGACGCAAGCCCCTTGAATTTGACGTTGGCGACTACGTACTCCTAAAGGTATCACCTTGGAAGGGTGTGGTCAGATTCGGCAAGAAAGGGAAACTAGCGCCTCGATATGTTGGACCCTTTAAGATTCTGGAAAGGATCGGAAAAGTCGCCTACAGACTCGAACTACCGGAGGAACTTAGTAACGTCCACCCGACTTTCCATGTGTTAAACCTCCGAAAGTGCCTGGCAGAGCATGATTTAATTGTACCTCTCGATGACATCCAAATAAACGAAACACTACACTTCGTGGAGAAGGCTGTCGAAATAATGGATCGCCAAACCAAGCAGCTCAGACGCTCGCGCATTCCTATTGTGAAAGTCCGATGGGAAGGCAAACGAGGCGCAGAGTTCACTTGGGAACTCGAAAGCGACATGAAGGCGAAGTACCCGCAGTTGTTTGTTACGGCTTCGGCCTAATTTCGGGATGAAATTCCCTCAACTAGGGGAGGCTATAACACCCCGTGTTTCGAAAGTCAAAGTCAAAGTCAAAGTCAAGATTGAAGTCAAAGGGAGAAAAGATTGCTAATTGCGATCTGTCTCTCGTTGCTCAATTCCTGTTTTGACTTCTTTGACTCGTAATTAGTCTATTTTATTTTCTCTTTAGTTGTATTATGTGGAGTATCTATTAATAATCGCATAGTAATCGCTATTTATCGCTTGTTTAATCGCTTTATCGTTATCGCAATCGCACCCGCAACTCGAATTTCCGCATTTTGGTTACTGTTATACGTGTGTGTGAGCCTTATGTGTTACTTGTGCATGTTTATTTATGTTATGTTATGGTAATCAATCAAAACGCAATCGAACTCAATCGCAATCGAATCGCAAACGCTCACTGAACACGAAATAAGGATGCTTGTATGTTGATATAGTAGTTGGGATTAAAAGTAATTTGACTAGGAAACTCTATCGCATCGAAACGCTCGCAATCGAAATCGAAACGGCAAAACTCGTCGCACCGAACACTCGAACGAGGTGACTGATCGACCAGGCGACCAGCCGATCGACCCGTCGTTCGATCGGACTGCCGTCCGATCGGACAGGCTGTTCGATCGAGCTGCCTAGCCGATCGACCAGCCCCTTTCCACTTTGGGTAACCCTATAAATACCCCTTGTCACTTTCATTCTTTCTACTTTTGGCAACTGACGTCCGACCAGTGCTCCTGCTCGCTTTTTCCTTCGATTTCTCACAATTCCGGTAAGATCTCGTCCTAAATCTTGTACTTCCTTAATCTACACGCACATCTTTTGAATCTTGACTTTTAACCATGAAATCATCAAGATTCAAGGTGTTCTAGGATGACGTCATCATGAGTTCTTGAAGAACTTCATGTTTTGGCCTCAATCCACCAAGAACAACTTAGATCTAACCGATTTCCATATAAACAAACAAAGATCTTTCATAGATCTAAACATATACACAATGAAAAGGATTGAAAGAAGGTTTTCCAACTTTCTTTCAACTCTTTTACACTCAATGCCTTCCAAAATCGATAGAATCGGAGCTCGTGCCGACTTACTACTCATTCTTGCGGTTGTGTTGGCTCAAGGTCTGGATTCTATCCACGAGACTACCGATTTTGGGTTAAACATAGAACACCGTCTCGAACCGTTAACTGACCAGATTTGGGTAATTCCTGTCCGTTCAGGAGTACTAAGTATTGACGAGGTTTCTGTTGCTTAACACGTTATCAAAACATCTCGATAAAACGGCGAACGATCAAAACAGCCAAGTGTGAGACGAACGGAACGACCAAGACAGAATGCCGTCCGATCGGACCACCGTCCGAACGGACTGCCAACCAAACGGGTTGTTAACCGAACGACTTGCACCTTGGGTCCCACACTTAACCTTTTTTTTTGCCAACATTTGAAATCTGAATGTTGAACGAATTGTTGTCTGATCGGACTACCATCCGATCGAATTGCCATTCGAATCATGAGACATTTGAACTTCAACACTTAAACAACTTTCAACATGTTCAATGCACAAAGGATGCCACCCGATCGAACGATCGTCCGATCGAGTGACAACCTGCTCTGAACTTGTTCTCACTGAAGTGCCCAACCAATAGGGTTGCCGTTCGATTGAACGACCGTCCGATCGACCGACCTGAAAGGTAGAGATACTTCTATGTTTTCAAAATACTACAACGAAAACTTCAAAAGTCAAGCCATCGTACACAAACACATCCTTCCCAAAGGAAGAAACAATCCAATCGAACAGTCATCTGACCGGATGACTGTCCGAACGGACTACCACCCGCATGACTGGCCGTCCGATCGGATTTCTCGTGCAATTCAGCTGAAATAACTTTGATACATCTGTTTCCGCCTTTTGTATCAGACGAGATCTCTTCTGAACGACTCGTTTGGGTCTGAAAACGATCGTACAAGTGATATAAGAGCTCAGGAGGAAGAGTTCTTACCATTTCAGCTGCAAATTCTGTTTTCTACACCTTCTTTTTCAAAATTAACAAACCCTAGAAAGAATCAGATCTTAATTCGAAGTAAAACTTGGTCAATTTGTTCAAAACTGTCCGAAACTTTCATTTCGCACGAAAGCTGATATCATTTCGTTTGAACATTTCTTTGATTTCGCACGAAATCAGATTTTATTTCGCACAAAACCACTATTTCGTGTGAAGCAGTTCATCATTTCGTACGAAATCAGCATTTAATTTCGCACGAAATAGCTATTTCGCTTGAAAAGGTCATTCCGCACCAAAAATATATTTTGCATCAAGTTCATATCGTGTGAATTTCATTTCGCGTGAAAGGTTGATTCCGTGTGAAAGAGTATTTCGTGTGAAAAGGGTATTTCGTTTGATTGGCATTTCGTGTGAAGCAGTTATTCCGTTTGAAACTGATTGTTTGTGAATTTTCGAAAAACCGAATCATGGAGAACGAGTTTTATAATGCCTTTGCTAGTCCAATGACTATTGTTCAGAGTACGATGCTTGAAAATGAAACAGGGACAACACAGAAACCGCCTAAGCTCATCGAGGAATACAGTGGATGGGCTGAACGTTTTGAAACTTGGGTTCAAGCATATCACTTAGATGCATGGGAACATACTGAATCTCAATATACTAGACCTGTCGGTAATGGTGGGGTGAAAGTTGACATTAGAGACTTAGGGGCTGATGAGAAAAAGAAATACAAAGATGAAAAAATGATGGTTAGTCTTTTGCAGCAAGCCATTAAGGAAGACATTTTGATTTTACTTCAACACAACGGAAGTGCACATTTAATATGGACAGAATTAGAATCAAAGTTTCTTGGTAGTGATGAAATGATCAAGAACAAAAAATCGCTTATGAAGAAAGAATTTGATCTTTTCCGTGGATTAAGAGCTAAAAACACCAAGCAGATCATTGAAAGATATTGCAATTTATTGAAGAATATGAATAGATTAAACATCAAAAAGGATAATGATGAATTGGTTGAAAAGTTGGCTGATGCGTTGCTATATGATGTTTGGGGCACGTATCTTATGATGTTGAAAAACAAACAGGGTTTTGACAAGTTACCATTGAGCGAGTTTATTAAACAGCTGGAAGCTCAAGAGATGGAACAACGGAAGATAGCAAGAATGAAGAATTATGATGGAGAACAAGACATTGGTTTGTATTACAAAGGTGGTGTTAGTGATAAAACCAACATTTCTCCAAAGGTTGAAACTGCTTTCAATGCGAAAAGTTCTTCTGAAAGTTCATCTCAGGGGTCAAGCAGCAAAACAGGATTTACTTCATTTCCATCATTTGATCCACACTTGTCTGCAACAAAGAGTGGCAAAGTTCTTCAATGCAGCATTGCTTTAAATCTTGAGAATGATCAGAACTACTCGGAAGAAGTTGCAAAAAGTCATATGTCTCTGTTAGTGACTGTGCTAGAGTCATATGGGAGTTTGGTTGCAGGGAGGATCGGAAATCCTATGTTGACTAAAGAGGATTACGATCAGGTTGATGCTGAGGAGATGGAACTGATGGATATAAAGTGGTGTTTGGCAAGCGTGTTGAGAAGAGCTGAAAAGTTTAAACAAATCACGGGAAGAGATGATTTCCGTGATGCAAATGTTTCAACTTTAGGATTTGATAAATCTAAAGTTACTTGTTTTCGTTGCAGGGAAAAAGGGCATTTCAAGAGAGAATGCACAAACCGTGAAGCCAGTGGAGCTCAAATTCCTTTCGGAAACAATGACTACTATCGAAAAGCGATTTATCATCAAGTTGCTCAACAGCCGTATCAACAACAGCAGCCACAAACTGCTCATGCTAGGAAAGAGATTGAAGATTCAAAGAAAGCTTGTCTTGGTAATCAAGATAAATATATTTCAGCAGAAAATAAAGCATGTTTGATGAACAAAATGATAGATCAAGATGATGAAAGGCTTCCAGAGGGCTTCAGTTGGAAAGATTTCAGTTGGGATGATTATGATCCTAACAAAACTTCTGGTCATAAAGCTTTTGTTGCTCAAAAAGTTAACAATAATTTTGATGATTATTGGGTAGAGAAAATGAAAAAATATTTAGCCAGGCAAAGTAAAAAAGTTGAAGAAGAGGTTTGTGTGATAAAGAAGCAAGATAAAGAAATTCGAGTGTTTGAGGTTAAAAAGGAAGCTGTTGCAGAAAAAGTAACCGAGAGCTGTGAAAACTGTGAGACTATGAAGAAGCAAAACAGTGATTTGATTCACAACTTGAACAGGATGAAAGAGTCATATGATGTCCTGAACAAAGCCATGAATCAATACAACGAGTCGAGCAGTGAACAAGCTATAGCAATGAAGACTCTTAAAGGAGCATACATGAGACAACTTGATAGTGTCAATTATTACACTGAGAAGTGTGCTGAGCTTGAATTGAAGTTAGAAACACAGAGAATTGAAACCGAGAGAGTTAATAGATTGTTAAAAAGTTACTCATGTTCTACTTTTGTGGTTGACAGGATTTACCGATAGTGGAAGGTTTGAAGGCATTTGAAGAAGAAAAGACTTCTGAAGAGAAGAATTCTGAAACAAGAAAAGATGATGAAGTGAAGACATCTGGTAAGAAACCAAATGTTGTCTATAACAAATGTCCACCCCCGGTCGAAAATGGATATTCTCCTCGAAATTCAAATTCAGAAAGAGTCAAAAAGGCAACCAACTTACAGTGGGAGTCTGAATCTTCAGATAACTTGCCAGAAAATATTGATGTCACATTCACATCATCTGACACTGATCATGAGTCCGAGTTAATAAAGAAAGTGGCCGATCAGGTGTTAGATAAGGATGAAACAGAGGAGTCCAAATCAGAGTCAAAGTCTGAGTCCAACACATCAAATTCAACAGTCAAAAAGGACAAACGGGTTTATAATAAAGAATTTTTGTTATCAAAATCTAATTTGAATGACGAACCGATCAAAGTAGCATATACTTTGAAAGATTCTGACAAATTATATTCTGATGAGGCATTTCCAATAAGAGGTGTTAAAAATGAAATGATCAAAAAGGTTTTTAAACTAACAGAAATTAATATTTCTGAAATAAAAGATGTAAATCTTTCTGGAAAACCTAAACCTTACACCTCAAGAGTTCAACAAAGATTAAACAAGAAAATGGGTTACAGTTCTGGTTCAGGTTATCAAATGAAACCAAACCATAACGGTAATTAAAAAAAAAGGGATTGGGTTTTATTCCACCAAAAAATCATAAAAATGAAAAAGGCTATAAACCAAAAATTGTTTTTGTTACAGGAAAATCATCTGAAGAAGAAAAAGAGCAAGTGTTCAGAAAGCAATCCAACAAAGAATTCCTTGCCAAGAAGCAAGAAGAAATGAAGAAAAGTGTTGCTCAGAAGAAGATAGAGACGAGAACCTGTTTTCAATGTAAAACAGTTGGTCACATTGCCAGGAATTGTCCAAAGGCAATACAAACAAAACAGGGAGTCTCTGGTAAACTGAAAGAAAATATTGTTGAGAAAACCGAACCACCAACGAACAGATTTAAAGTTTTTGAAAATTCAACCTTTGAGGTTGGTGAATATTCGAAAGATGTTTACAAAAGAAAAGAGATACTTAATAACCAAAAATGGGTTGTTAATAATTCAAGTGATATTTCTGGTGATGAATCTAATTCCACAAAATTAGAGGAGCCAAAAGTTGTTATGAAAGAAGAGAAGTCAGTTCCGCCTTTGGATGATGCAAATTTTCCACCATTGCGGGCTGAAAATTTGAAATTTAAAATTGGTAAAGTTGAAATTTCAAATCAATTCTTTCCTGAAAAGAGAGAATTTGATGTTGAAAAGGCTTTTAACCCCACAGTGCAAAACATTTTTGGAAAAATGATTGATAGGAAGGTTAAAGGGGTTAAAGAATTTTATGAGAAGAAAACAAAGAAACCGAGTGTTGACAACTCGGAATCTCCCAAGGACCGTCAGGCTTGTGAGAATCTCTCTAACTAAAAAAAAAACCTAACTTGCCGGAGCTACTAAGTTGGTAATCGCGGAGCATGAATCGGCATCATTCTTGAAAATTTGTTTTTGAATATTAAATTTTTTTCACTAGTATGACTTGCCGGAACTCCCAGGTTGGTAAGTGTGGAGTAGGAATCAGCATTTTGAGATTTCAACCTACAAGTGGTAATTGTTGGTAAGCAAACCGACAAGTGGTTGAAAGAGAGGTTTTATCTATAAGTGGTTAATCAAGTTCATTAAGTTGAACTTGATTTAACTTTTATTCAAATAATTGGAAAACAAAGTGATGATCACATCCCCATTTTTTACAAGTGGTAAAATCAACAAAACTAATTTTCCGGAAAAACCATTTTGATTAAAACAAACTTAAGTGTTTTGAAATCATAATGGGAAAATAGTTTGTTGTAAGGGGGAGTTCTGATTGTTTATGCCAAGTGGATGGCGAATTGAAGTGATTCGATATCAGTTGTCATTTTATTTGTACAGTTTGTTTTCAAATTTTTCTTTAAATGGTTTTGAATTTTGGGGGGAGTAAGAATTTTCAGAAAATCCAAAAACATTTGAAAATTTGAAAAAGGCAAAAACATGATAAAATCAAAAATGAGTTTTGTTGGCAAAAAGAGGAAATGATTGTACATCAGTAGACAATCACAGCATGCTAAAGAATTGGAAGGTTCAAAAGTGATAAACGATCTCACTGATGATGTGCCAGTAGGTTTTTACACATTTAGTAGATTGTGTTCGAGATATAAACCTAAATATCAAACTTGCTTATCTCGTGGGGAACATCTCTCAGATATATGGGTAACCCCTGAAATCTTGTTTGAAAGACCCCTCTTTCTGAGATACTAGGTCTTTATGCTTAGTGATATCTGGGGTATTATCCCGGGACTTCTGATTTTGCGGAAGCAATGGCCTAGTCCCCGTATAATACTTTTCGCTTGCTTGAAATATAGCACCCCCCTCAGCATAAAAAATGATGAAACATTGCAAAATGCTAATCATGTGATGTTGAAGAAAAGATTCTCTAAAGGGAACATACCTAAAGTCGAAGCCATCATCTCTCTGATTTTGCGGAAGCAATAGCCTGAGCTCTCATGGCCCTCGCATTTAACCCTTTACAGATATCATCTAGGTATACTCACCTGTAAGACTGAATATTGGGATCTGGATACGGGAGTATATTTTGAGGTGGGACACGCGTATAAGTTTAAGTCTCTAAAACATTTATCTCGTATCTCGAATCAATTGAAATTTGTGTGAAAATTTAAAGTGGATCAGTATACTGACAATCTAAGTGAATCATTTAGAACTTAAAATGTTTAAAGCTTAACGGTGTTGGTGATTTGTCTCATAAACTGATATGATCCTCTTACACAAACTCGTAAAAATATTGTCTGTAAATATTTCTTTATTGCATTTCGTTAAAATCAAAATTCCAAAAAGATTTTTAGTGTGTTTTAGCATAAATTTTTGAAAAATACAAAAAGATTTTTGACAACTGATGTTGAAAAGCTGATTTTCAAAATTCCGAGTGCTAAGCATGATGAACAACAGGTTTGGGAGTGTTTGTTGTTAGAAAGAAAGAAAGAGATGTTATTCTTATAAGTGGTAATCTGAGATTAAATCATTTTTGAATAATTCTTGCAAAGTGGTTTCTGAATTTGAAATTTTTTAAATTTGTGAAACTTATGTTTGTGGTAGAGATTTGTAACGCCCCAAAACTCGAATATTTACATTCGTAATACGATTCCATATGATGAAACATAAAACAAAATGACTAGACTATTTAACCAATTAAATAGTTTAGTTAAAACAAATAAAGAATGAATTTGGGACATGTATGAATACATAACAAACATGAGGGGCTGAATTTGTAGATTTAGGATGAAGTTTGGATTAAATGTAAAATGCAGAATTTTACTATGTAATGTGTGTGTGTGTGTCGTTTATGGGGAGGAAGAAAGAGGAGAAATCCTCTCAAGAACAAGAATGCAAATTCAGCCAAATTAAACCCAAGATCAAATGAAAAACATTGCATGGATGAAGATCTCTCATCATCTAGCTCTAATAAGCAAGTGGTAAGTTGAATTTAATGTTTTGATGATCTAGTATAAAGTGTGTTATGATCAATCCACGAATTGGTATGAGATTTAGCATGAATATGTGTTAGAATCATCATATGAAACATGGGTTGTGCATAATTTTGACTAATTTCATGTTTAGAAGAAAAACCCATTTGGGATGATAAAGTGAGTGAATCACCATGTTCAATAATTGTGTAATTTGTGATGTAGTATGTTGTATGTGTTGGATTATTTTAGATAAGATGATTAGGACATGAAAGAAATGGATGTTTAGTTAAACTTGATGAATGAAGATAAGAACATGGAGAATCATGCATGAATGGGTTGTACATTGTGCTAAGATAGTGGTACGCACACCAAGTGTTTGATGAAATGCCTAGGAGAGCTTGATAGATGAAAATTGTATGTAAGTAGAAGATGAATATATGTGAAATGCGAAAATGATGTGTTTGATAGTAAGCTAACATAAAAAGTGTGTTTTGGATATAGTTCATGTGGATATCATGTTGAAATGATGTTGGGTTAGCTTAGTATGGGTTAAAGTGTTAGTTGTGAAAATATGAGAATGTTAGTGTGGATGGAATGGATTATGTATGTATATGTGTATGTGTGTATAAGTAAGTGATCGTGTAGTTGAAGATGTCATACAATATGAGTGTGTAATGTGTATAACATTAATATTATGGTCTACCCTATCAAGATGGATACATGTTCATAAGTTGAAAGTGTGTAAATAGGACAATTGACTTTCTGAAAGTCAACAATGAATGTATAGCATGGTTAGCCTTTCGGTTATGATTGTAATAATAGAGAAGTCAGGTGTATTGTAGTAGATGATCTATGTGTCGTATATGATGATAACTGAGTTGCGAGAATAAGGAACAAGGTGACTTTTAGTCTATGCCTTATGTATGTGGTAATTGGTTAATAAAAAAAGTCAAGTAATGTATGAATGGAAAGAAACGAATGTAGTATGAATGAGCGTGTGTGCTAACCATAATGTAATTGTGATAACATGAAAGGATAGGAATCACATTAGCAAGGACTCAAGAACGGAAGGTTAACGGGTCAAGCGGAGGCGAGGAAGCAAGCATGAACACTAACGCTCGAGGTAAGTGACTTTCGATTCACTTCTTAGTATACATATAGAGTTTTCTTGTTAATGGATGAATGGAGATGATTGATGTATATAAAATGGCTCTAGTCATTATGTAAAAACCCCACTTTGAGTGCCATTCTCGGTTGTAAGGTAAAAAGCATGTTTGTAATCATTCTACAACCCAAAAGCAAACTTTCCCGGATCAGAAATGCACAACCCGTCGCCGACGGGCCTGACCCCGTCGCCGACGGGCTTCGGTTTGTTCGAAAATGGCCGACGGCCTATACTCCTGTCTACGGGGGTTTTCAGCTTACGGGTATATTTACAACCCGTCGCCGACGGCTTGGGACCCGTCGGCGACGGGCTCTCTTTTGTGAGAACTCTGTTTCTTCGCTCTTGAACTCCCGGTGGTCTCGCAACGCGTCCTGGTGCTCCGTTTTGTTTTCAATCACGTATCAGTAAGTGGTATTTACGAGTTAGTATGTATGTATGTATGTATGAATGTATTTAGGAAAATTACGTAAGTACATACACATGTGAGCTAAGGTATGCACGGGAGTAGTTATGATTCATTTTATGAATGTATGTAAGTATGGAGTTATGTATGCATGTATGTATATATGTAGGTATTGGTGTATGTATGTACGCAATTAGTTATGTATGAGCATGAGCATTATGTATTTGAATATGAAAGTACATACGTGTGTAGGTACGAACGTATATATATATATATATATATATATGTGGATGCAAGTATGTATGCGTGTAAGTATGTATGTATGTATGTAGTTATGTATGTATGTATGTAAATACATATGCGAAGATGTAATCATGTATGTATGTAATTAGATGCGTGGGTATGCAAGTAAAGGTATGTATGTATGTAAGTGGTTCTATATATGATTTGTATACGCGGTTTCAATGCATTTAAGTATTGACGTCCTTAACAGTGTGCTTCGAGAATGAAATGAAATGCAGGTAGAAGTAATAATGCGGGTATGTATGTAGATGTGTATTTATGTGTATGCGAAGATACGTAGGTATATATGAACGTATGTAGAGAAGTAGTAATGTATGTGCGTATGTAGATATGTATTTGGTATATAAGAAGGTACGTATGAGTATATGCAGGTATGTAGAAATATAGAAGGGTATGTACGTATGTAGACGCATATGTATACATGTAAGAATGTATATGTGCATGATTTAGATACGTCGAGTAATACGTTATTAATAGTGTGCCTTGAGAATGAAAGGTAATGCAGGTACATATTGAAGTCTCACCGGGATATGGATACGCAGATGAAATGCTTGAAGTTAGAAAAATAACGCAATGGAAAGTGTACGAGATTGAATCTTATTTATGTATTGTGTACTAATGTGATGAACGTATGTGGTGAGTGCAGGTTGTACAAATCACGGGCGGTTATATCGAGGAATAGAGATCGAAGACCGAGTCACAAGATAGATTGTACGGGAATAATTGAGTATGTATTATTAGTAAACAGGACTTATGCTTTTGTTTTGTAAAAGAGGTATTTTTAAAACAAACTTTCAAGTAGGTCAAGACGTTTGTAATGAAAGAAATTTTATGGCACGAATTTCCGCTGCGATTTTTGTTAAATACGTGTCAGGGTCTTACAAGATTGTGCAGGAATGAAGTTTGAAAAAGCCAGGTTACAATCTTAGAATCTGTGAGAAGTGAATTCCAGACTGCGATCCCAGCTTATTGAAAGGGGGAGTCTAATGACATCAAGATGGAGTCTGAAGATGTAAGTTGCTGATGCTGATAAACTTAAAGAATCAAGAGATCTGATCAAGAGAATATAGAACCAGGTTGAGATTCTGGAAGAAAGAGAAAGAGATTGATTGAGTATGCTTAAAATGGAGAATATTTGAAGAGAGCGAGAAGACTGATAAAGGCTGAAGGTTTGACAACCGAAGACTCGACACCGAAGACTTCGTCAACATCCGAGGGGGAGTCTGTTGGTGCATACGTCTGTCGACTTCGTCTTTTATCGAGTCTTGTATTGTATTAGATAGATCAGGGCATGAAAATCGAGAAACATGTGTTTTTAGGTATTTCGCACGAAATGACATTAGGTCATTTCATACGAAATCAAATTGGTATTTCGCACGAAATAGTGATTTCGTATGAACTTGTTTTCGCTTGAACGGTTTCGTGCGAAATCACCTAGCCTATAAATACCTAATGTGCCTTGTCATTTGTAATTTTTCTGATTCCAGTAGCGAAGCTCTGCCGAAGTGTCTCCAGGCTTGTAATACGATCTGATATCAATATAGAGACAGTTTAAAGTGATTTCTCGTGCAATTCAGCTGAAATAACTCTGATACATCTGTTTCCACCTTTTGTATCAGACGAGATCTCTTCTGAACGACTCGTTTGGGTCTGAAAACGATCCTACAAAGCTAGGAAAAGAGGTCCTAGAAACCAATAAATAAACTATCTATGTATAAATCTGAGTTGTCGGAACAGAACTACTTGACTAGATTTTTGTCTGTAATAATTATATTATCACTTATGACATGGTATGGGACGTGTTGTTTTAAATATTTGGTAAATATAGTTGTTATGGAAACTTCTGGACAATCTGTTTCACTCAGTGCCATGCCCCGATGTTTCCGCCATCGGTTGGGGTGTGACACAATCCGATCGGATAGCCATCCGATCGAACCGCCATCCGATCGAGTGACAGTTACCTCATTAACCCTAACACTTGGACACCGTGAATCTTGGATCGTCGAATGGCAATCCGATCGGATAGCCATCCGATCGAGGTGACATTATCTCCTAACCTTAAACATCTTGCAACTTGAAGTCCCGATCGTCGAATGGCAATCCAATCGGATAGCCATCCGATCGAACTGTCATCCAATCAAGGTGACCTTGAGTCTTGGAATCCTTAACACTTAGAAACTTTTCAGAAACTTGAACACTTGGAAAATGGACACTTGGATCGAATGGCCATCCGATCGAGTGGCAATCCGTCACACACTCACCATGGTCATCCCAATCGAATGGCAATCCGATCGGATAGCCATCCGATTGAACCGCCATCCGATTAAGATGACTGATCCAACACTTGGTTGAATCTCGTTATTCTGCCCGACTCTTATCTGTTGTAATCTAATCAGGCTAACTCTAAAGAGCTCCCTTTGATCCAATAACAGTTGATCTGTTAAGCAATCACTGTGAGTATACTCGATCCCTTTTTGTCTTAAACTTTGGGATGTAACATGTATTCTATTAAACTATGATACTTGAAACTTTTGGAATCTAAACTCTATCCTATGTTGTGTGAAACTTGTGATTCTTGTATTCTATTTGTGCTATGTGGACGTTTAATCCAGGGTGTGTAGTTCCGCCTTAACAATATTAGCGCTATAGGAGATGAACCTCCCCATTATTCTCGGGGGGTATTGTTAGTAGGATTCTAGTTTTCCTTGAGACTTGGGAAAATAACAAAGCATCGGGATACTTGGGCTATAACTTGTTGGACTGCGAACACTAGCATGGCTGAAACTATTTTGTTAACATTTACATATGGATATGAGTTGTTTTAAACTATTATTCTATTACTCAAACTTGTATGCTCGCCAGTACGTTTTTGTACTGACTATATTTTAATACATGTTGCAGGCTGATAGATGCTGGAACTATGGAAAACAAGCTAGGGTTGATGCTTAAAAACTCACCTAGATAACTCTAGAAGTTGAATCAAAGACTATTGTAGTTGTATTTGACATTTGTGGTCGTATTGATGTTTTAGACAAATTATGCGTGAAACTTATTTAATCTTTAATGAAACTATTAGTGTTATGGAATCTCATGAGCAATCTGAACGCTTAGTGCTCGCACCCCGATGTTTCCGCCATCGGTTGGGGTATGAAAGATTGGTATCAGAGTCATAACTATAGGGAATTAGGATAAGTAGGAATACTTGCCCTAGTCTATAGTTCTAGGAATCTTGATTCTTATCTGTTGTTTAAGACTTATGCATTCTACCGTATCTGCTTCCTGGCAGCACATTTTCCTGCTAAACTTACATGCCTTTCCTAAGGCTGACATAATAGACACTTGACACTTGAAAACACTGCTAATCAGTGTTTGTATTTTGCACGAAATTGCCCTCAAGCCAGGAGTGACGTCTAAACCTTGATGGGAAATTTCCTGATTATATTCTAATAGGTCTTATCTGCTGATAAGTACCGACGCTATTAGGGTACGATGTTGTCAAGATAGAGGTGAAACTTAGACCTTGATAACTAGTCCCACTCTTTGATTTTATGTCTCGCCAAGGTCTTGAAACTTCCAATCAGTTAAGAACATGAAATGACCAAAAGGACAAATATCGTAGGCCTAACATCGATGACATATTTGTCTGAGTAAGTCAGGACACATTGCCTAAATTCGAAAGGGGTTCGAATCACCTTGGTTAGTCGTCGTTCTTCTACCCGGAACAATCTATGTTTTATGAGCCTGTCTTTTATGCTATCTCGATTTTATGTATGGTTTTAAACTCAAATTCTCCGTTTATCTTGAATTTTAGTTTGTTTGAGGCTTTTCACTCAATTCGCACGTATGTCCGCAATCTAAGACATAAATCCTAATCTCATAATCAAACTAAATTTATAAAGCTTTATTCTATCACGATAACCTATGTGGGAACCTTGATCGACTATGATACTATGTGAATCTATCTGGTGAATCTATGCATTAATGTGGTTGTAAAACACTAAACGGAACATGGCATAGAAATACGAAACAGAAGTAACGTGTCTGAAACATGGTGGATACGCCGCTGGTACTTCCTATATATAAGTGTTTCAGGCATGTTACCAACTTTCGTACTAAGTCCCATGCGAAACTTAGCGTTTTGCAGACCGGTGATGAGGTTGCTAAATTCTAAAACTATGGGAAACTACTCGTGTAATCTAAGTGTAAACTATGTGTACTCTAGCATAATCTACATGTAATCTAAGTATGTTTTGTTTGAGAAACAAAATACGAAACGTAGCCTAGCGCCGAAGACGAGGCGGACGTGGCATGTCCGAAACATGGTGGATATGCCGCTGATATTTCCTATATATATAAGTGTTTCTGGCATGTTACCAAACCTTCGTTCCACGCACTAAG
This sequence comes from Helianthus tuberosus, assembly GCA_030545235.1. Classification (NCBI taxonomy): domain Eukaryota; kingdom Viridiplantae; phylum Streptophyta; class Magnoliopsida; order Asterales; family Asteraceae; genus Helianthus; species Helianthus tuberosus. The sequence continues at coordinate 16,086 of JARYGA010047473.1, forward strand.
CGAAGTTCGTAGTTTTGTAGGCTCGGGTTGAAGTGTTGGAATCTATTTGGTTAATCTATGTGGTTGAATCTGTTTGGTAAATCTATGTTGAGAGAAGTGGTGAAATTTAATGTTGTGGTTAACGAAGCGTGACACCGATGACGAGGGGGACGTGGCATGATTGAAGCATGGTGGATACGCCGCTGGTACTTCCTATATATAAGTGCTTCCATCATGTTGCCGAACTTTCGTCGCACGTGCCATGCGGGATTTCATCGTTTGTGGGTTGTTAACATGAATCTATGAGGATCTATTGAATCTATTGGAAACTATTGAATCTATTGGAATCTATGAATCTATTGGAATCTATGTGAAACTATTGGAGTAGTCTATGTGAATCTATGATGACGAGTGTGTTTTACGACACGTAACATGACACCGAGTACGAGGCAGAAGCAATATGCCCGAAGCGTGGTGGATACGCTGCTGGTACTTCCTATATATAAGTGTTTTTTACTTGTTGCCAAACTTCGTACAACGTGCTATGCGAAGGTAGTGGGTTGTGGTGTTAAAACTATTGTGAACTATGTGAATCTTGTTGAATCTTGAGTCTTCAAATCAATCGTGTGTGAATCTATACTGTAAGACTTTGTGAACCTAGACTTATACGATCCTCTTGTTGGATCATTAGGATGTCTTCTCGAAAGCTCTCCGACACTCTCAAGAGATCCAGGGAAAAGTCTCAGAAAAAGATGATGTCCTTCATGGCCGACCAGATCGCTCGAGTCGTGCCAAAGATCGTCTCTGAGATCCAAGGATAGAACACTCCGCCCTCTTATGTTGACTCTAAGACGGAGAAAGAAAAGTCTACCAAGTTTAGCTATAAGCATTTTGTCTCTTGCAACCCTAAGTCTTTCACGGGCAGTGATGGGGTGACTGTTATGCTCGAGTGGTTTGACAACATTGAGGTTACCTTCATTAACAGCGAGTGCCTGGAACATCTAAAGACTAGGAGTGCAACGAGAATGTTTCAAGGCAGAGCGTTAGAGTGGTGGACAAATGAGAGAAACATCCGATCGAATGAAGAAGCCTATGCTCTTCCATGGGCTGAGGTGCAAGAATTGATGATGCTTAAATTATGCCCTCCTCATGAACAACTAAAGCTTGAAGAAGAGTTCTGGCACTTGAAGCAGATTGGTGATGATAATCTGGCTTATACTACCCGTTTCAAGCAGCTCAGCTTGATTGTTCCTCACTTTGTTTCTACCCCTAAACGCATGATAACCAAGTACATCAATGGTCTACCTCCTGCTATGCGTGATTCTATTGAAGCAACTCAATTCGGAAATATTGATGAAGTCTACCGTCTTGCAGCTAGTCTCAACAACAACCGCGTTCGTGATAACCAGTTTGCTAACCCTGCTTCCTCCAAGTCTACACATCAAGTTACTCAGCAGCCAAGTGGCGGCAAGAACAAGAGGCGAAAGTCACAGGGTTCAGGATGCAATGCTATTGTTCCTGCTGCGAATCCTGCTGCTACTGCTCAGAACCCTGCTACACCTGAAGTAAAGAAGCAGTACTCTGGGTCTTATCCCAAGTGTACCACTTGTAATTTTCATCATCCTGTTGCTTCTGCATGTCATTTATGCACCAACTGCAATCGGTATGGTCACACGACTCCTTATTGTCGTCAAGTTAACCCAGCTCAACAAGCTCAGCAAGCCCCAGCTCAGGCAGCCCTACCAGCTCTCCCAGCTCCTCCGCAGAATCCAAAGCCAATCAACGCTGTTCGTGCATGCTATAAATGTGGAGATACTACTCGTCTTCGTAACCAGTGTCATCAGCTGAACCAGGATCAACAGCCAGCCGCTCGTGGATGAGCGTTCAATCTCAATGCTAACCAGGCTCGTAACGACAATGACGTCGTTAACGGTACGTTTCTTGTAAATAACCTTTATGCTTTGATTCTATTTGATACTGGTGCCGACAGAAGCTTTGTGTCCGTAGAATTTGAATCTTTGTTAAGCTGTGCACGCTCTATGTTACCTAAGTCGTTTTCAGTAGAGATTGCCGATGGGAAGTCTATTCTAGTTGATTCTATACTCTGTGGTTGTTCCTTGAATCTTAACGACCACGTGTTTACTATTGATCTAATACCCATGCAATTGGGTAGTTTTGATGTCATTATCGGTATGGATTGGTTGCATAAGAACCATGCCGAGATTGCTTGTCACAAGAAGTTTGTTCGTCTACCTCTACCGCCTGGTGATATCTTGCATGTCTATGGAGACCGACCTTCGAAAGGGCTGAGGCTGCTGTCATGCACACAAGCGAGCAGGTGCTTACGTAAACAGAACCTTGCTTTCTTGGCCCACGTGGTGGAACAAAAGAGCAAGGGGAAAAACATAAGCGATGTTCCATTGGTGTGTGATTTCCCCGATGTTTTTCCTGAAGATCTACCTGGTCTTCCACCTCCTAGAACCGTCGATTTTCATATTGATCTCATACCTGGTGCGACTCATGTCGCCAAGGCCCCGTGTCGTCTTGTACCTTTCGAGATGCAAGAGCTATCTAGTCAGCTTTAGGAACTACTCGACAAGGGATGTATTCATCCAAGTACTTCCCCGTGGGGTGCTCCCGTGCTATTCGTCAAGAAGAAAGATGGCTCGTTCCGTGTGTGTATCAACTACCGTGAACTTAATAAGCTTACCATTAAGAATCGTTATCCTCTCCCTCGTATCGATGATCTATTTGACCAACTACAAGGCGCGACCTGTTTCTCGAAAATCGATCTTCGTTCTGGTTATCATCAGCTTCGAGTTCTCGAAGATGATGTACCCAAAATCGCATTTCGTACTCGTTATGGACACTACGAGTTCGTGGTCATGCCTTTTGGATTGACCAACGCACCCATTGTGTTCATGGACCTCATGAATCGTGTTTGTAAACCATATTTGGATCGTTTTGTGATAGTCTTTATTGATGATATTCTCATTTATTCTAAAACTAAAGTAGATCATGCTCGACATCTACGCTTGATGCTTGAACTCTTACGTGGTGAACGTTTGTATGCTAAATTTTTGAAGTGTGAGTTCTGGATTAATGAAGTACAATTTCTTGGTCACATCGTTAGTAAACAAGGTATTCATGTTGACCCGTCTAAAATCGAAGCTGTGAAGAATTGGAGTACGCTTAAATATGCATCTGAGATTCGTTCATTCTTAGGATTAGCGGGCTATTACCGCCGATTCATTTAGGATTTCTCTAAGATCGCTGTCCCTCTCACTTCGTTGACTCAGAAAGAGAGACTGTTTGCTTGGGGTCCCGAGCAAGAGGAATCGTTTCAGAATCTTAAGACTCTTTTGGGTAATGCTCCTGTTCTAACTCTCCCCGATGGGAATGATGATTTCGTGGTATGTAATGCCTCGAACCGTGGTTTGGGCTGTGTGCTCATGCAGCGGGACAAGGTTATTGCCTATGCCTCTTGTCAACTCAAGGTACATGAGAAAAATTATACTACTCATGATCTGGAGCTTGGTGCAGTTGTGTTTGCGTTAAAGATATGGCGACACTACCTGTATGGTACTAAGTGTGTGGTTTTCACTGACCATAGGAGCCTTCAACATATCTTTGACCAAAAGGAACAGAACATGCGACAGAGAGGTTGGGTGGAATTGCTAAACGACTACGACTGCGAAATTCGCTATCATCCTAGCAAGGCGAATGTAGTGGCCGATGCTCTTAGTCGTAAAACTCATGTGAATGCTATTCGTATCTCTAACGATCTCCATGCGAATATTCGTGACGCTCAATATTCGTCAGCAAATGAAGGAAGTCTAGAAGTGGAAATCCAAGGCGCTAAGATTGAACGGCTCGAAACTAAACCTAATGGGCTCCAATACTACCTCAACCGCATCTGGGTGCCGGATCGCGATAATCTCCGTGATCTCATTATGAATGAGGCTCACAAATCCCGTTACACTATTCATCCAGGAGCCGATAAGATGCACCATGATCTGAGTATGACTTATTGGTGGCCTGGTATGAAGAAGGACATTGCTGTATATGTTTCTAAATGTCTTACTTGTACGAAAGTTAAGGCTGAACATCAACGTCCTTCAGGACTCTTAGAGCAGCCTGAAATTCCGGTTTGGAAATGGGATAGCATCGCTATGGACTTTATTACCAAGCTACCTCGAACACCTTCTGGTCACGACAGTATCTGGGTGATTATTGATCGATTGACCAAATCGGTCCACTTTCTTCCTATTCGTGAAGATTATAAAGTGGAGAAACTTGCTCGAATCTATATTGATGAGATTATATGCCTTCATGGCATACCTCTTGACATAATCTCTGACCGTGATGGTCGTTTTACTTCACGTCTTTGGCAAACTTTTCAATCCGCCATGGGTTCTCATTTGAATATTAGCACGGTCTTTCATCCTCAGACGGATGGACAGACCGAGCGAACTATTCAGACCTTGGAAGATATGCGCCGTTCTTGTGTCATCGACTTTTGTGGTAACTGGGATGTACATTTACCATTGATTGAGTTCTCGTACAACAACAGCTATCATTCCAGTATTCAGATGGCTCCTTTCGAAGCTTTGTATGGTCGCAAGTGCCGATCTCCTATCAGCTGGCATGAGATTGGTGACAAGTAGTTTACTGGCCCTGAAATCATTCAAGAGACAACGGATAAGATTCTTCAAATCCGTGATAACTTGATCAAGGCTAGGAGCAGACAAACGAGTTATGCTGATAATAGGCGGAAGCCTCTGGAATTTGATGTTGGTGACCGAGTTCTTCTCAAGGTATCTCTCTGGAAGGGAGTAGTTTGTTTTGGTAAGAATGGAAAGCTCGTTCCTCGCTATGTGGGTCCTTTCAAGATACTCGAAAGGATTGACAAGGTGGCGTACAGACTCGACCTGCCACGAGAACTAAACAATGTGCATCCAGTGTTCCACGTATCTAACCTACGTAAATGCCTAGCCGACGAGGAACTACAGGTTCCCCTGGAAGACTTGCAAATAAATGAAGCTGTACACTTTGTGGAGAAACCGGTTGAAATCATGGATCAGGGCGTCAAGCGACTGAGGTGCAGCAAAATTCCCATAGTCAAGGTTCGATGGGAAGGAAAACATGGCGCCGAATTCACTTGGGAACTGAAAAGTGAGATGAAGGCCAAGTATCCGCAGCTCTTCGAGCAGTCTTCTTCCTAGATTTCGGGGACGAAATCTCCTAAAGGAGGGGAGACTGTAACGCCTGCGTCCCTAGACTTTTATCTACTTGACACTTTTAGTCCCTAAACTATGTAATACTTGATACTTTTGATACTTGGTGAAACTTATGCTATGATTTTGATACTTGATGCTTGGAAACTATGAAACTATGAGACTATGATTCTATGAAACTATGAAACTATGATTCTATGATACTATGAGACTATAATCCTATGATGCTATGATACTATGATTCTAGAATACTTGATACTTTGGTGCTTGACTCTTGAGACTCGTGAAACTTGAGACTTGGTTGAACGAGGGACTGGAGTCTTGTCACTGGCGGAAACTATGGAAACTTGTTTTAATAATGTAATCTAGTCACGTGATACTATTACCCAATAAATACGTAACGCAACGCTTGATCTAGCGCGCGAAACGAATCAAAGACGGGAACGTGGAAAGGATGGATTGGCCGAGTGGCAATCCGATCGGATGACCATCCGATCGAATGACCATCCGATAGGATAACCAATCGATCGGATGGCCATTCGACCGAGTTGTCACCCGATCCGTGCACACCGCCTCAC
>JARYGA010047474.1:0-31815 GCA_030545235.1 Helianthus tuberosus
TACCAACATGGCCGGCTCAACCTATTTGGATGGCCCAAATTCATCCTTTCGGTTTTAATTTAACATAGATACGTGAGAAAATAAAAATAAGATATAGCTGAGTTTGGTCAACTATATCTTTTGGGTTTCAATAAAAATAATATATAGCGCTCCCTTTTGCTTTTAGGACCTAAACAACTTAGTGCTTCACGCTTATTAAACCAAGCTACCGGGTTGAGTTTGGTATCTCACTATAAATTGCAAAAGGATATCAGTATGCCAATGACACTAGCCATACAAACGGATTGTAAATGGCTCCACAAAGCTAAACCATTTAACCAGTTTAGAGTTCGCCTTTTCGACAAGATTAACTACTCAAGTGGGAGGTGGGTTTGGGTTATACAGACCTACCGACCTAAACCAAACACAAGTTGCCAGCCCTGCTTTCGACCTCTTACCCAACATGCCCAACCCACCAACGTTATCACTTAACTACACTTAACTATAAACAAAGAAAGAAGGCTCAGGTACCTTAACTGGCTGGAACCGTCTCTCTAACGCTAGATATCTAGGGTAATCACCTGAATATATAAGAACAGATAATTTTAGGTGGCGTTTGGTATGGAAATCGGTACAAGCTAGTTTGAAAGGGAAGAACGAGAAAGGAGCGAATTTTAAACAAAACATGTTTTTTCTCGATAAATAGAATTTGTATTATCTGCAATTCACCTCTGGCAAGGACAATATAGACCGGACAATGCAAATAGACTGAGAGCGACCTTTATGATTACTTAAGTTGCATATTTCTCACCGTAGATTTCATAACTTGTAAAAGCCCTATTGAAGCTGCACCACTGCTTGATGATTAGGGTTGCCAATCCTTTGAAGCTAATGGATGCTGCATAGTTAAACCGGTTTGTGTTAAACCGTTTTATTCATAAAAAAATATAATTATTTTGATAATATTGTTTTTGAAATCATGATTGACACATTAATTATTCACAAAGAGTATCAAATGTAGGTAGTACTAACATTAATCATTCACAAAGAGTATGAAATGTAGGCGAACAGGCCTGCGTACCCGCTCCGAACAAGCTGCAGACCGGCTTGCGAATAAGCTGCGTACCCGTACCTATTATATTATTTAGTTTTTATATATGGATTCTGCATGCATGTTCTTTTACGGTTGTCGGAAACCATGTACCTCGTGAGTCGTGCAGCAGCAAAACTTGCAAAAGTGATGAAAATTATAATATATTACCCATTTGTTGACCCATTTGACCCAGAATAATGCTCATCGTAAATAGATGTTATTACAAACCTATACCATAGTAATAATAATAATAATAACCTTCTATAAACAAATTACGATGTAATGTGTGTTAAAAAAGGCTTTCACAACTTTCGATTTGTTTGACCTGCATCATTTTAACTATTTTTATAGAGCCTACTCGTTTAACCAGTTCCATTTCAACTAATTTTTTAAAAATTTATCCATTTGACCCGTTAAGAGATAAAACATAAAACGCATCAACTTGGTCAAGCTAAAAGTACCTATTTCCCTAAATGACCCGCATCATTTTAACTATTTTTTATAGAGCCTACTCGTTTAACCAGTTCCATTTCAGCTAAGTTTTTAAAATTTATCCATTTGACCCGTTAAGAGATAAAACATAAAATGCATCAACTTGGTCAAGCTAAAAGTACCTATTTCCCTGTATCATTTGACTCGCATCATTTTAACTATTTTTTTATAGAGCCTACTCGTTTAACCAGTTCCATTTCAGCTTTTTTTTTTTTAAATTTATCCTTATGACCCGTTAAGAGATAAAACATAAAATGCATCAACTTGGTCAAGCTAAAAGTACCTATTTCCCTCTATAATTTGCGTATGGTATTAAACCTTAATTATGCTTAAAAACAATGATATTTGTGACAACACATACGAAGCTCTTAAAAAACAAACCTGGATAATGTGAAGCAGAGGGTCCAGGATAGCCAGTAGGCGGATAATTAACCAGCATGTGGATAATCATCATATGTAGCTAGTGATAGTAAGAAAGCTTATACACAAATCATTTCCACATCTTGTGCCTTCCAAACATCCCATGCTTCCATCTGTTCCCAAACTTTCCATGCTCGAACTTACCGAGTTTAAACTTACCATGGTGACCAAAACCGTGCGAATGAGCTGCGTACCGGCTGCGAACATTCTGCGAAGAAATTGTGTACCGGCCTGCGTAACCGGCTGCAAGACTTGTTGGTGCACTTAGTGTCTGTTAACTTTGTCTTATTCAAGTCTTTTGTTTAGATAGGTTTGAATGAACACACAACAGGGTCTAAATTAGGTTTAGGTTGAGTTTAAGGAAGGGTTTTCGCTTGAAAGGTTGTCATGGCTAGTTCAAGCGAAACCTCATCATCATCAACATACAGTTTCGCTTGAAACCAGTCTCAAGCAAAACCCTATGGTTTGCCAGTCTCAAGCGAAACCCCCTAGGTCTATATATAGTGGTGTGTGTTGTTCATTTGAAGCGAACTGGTATGTGTGTGTAAGGGAAGGTGCTGCCGAATTTGCTTCAGAATACATTGTAAAAGCACAAAATCAATCAAAAAAGACAGATTAAAAGGAAATTAGCTGTTGTGACTTCTTTTACGTTGATTCCGCCTTCGTATTTGAAGATGAACATCCTTAACTGACGTTTCAAGGTCATAAAACGGTCCAACAAGTGGTATCAGAGCTCAGGACGAGGAGTTCATACCATAGCAGCTTGATATTACCGGATTCTCTACTTTCTACTCATTTCTTTTCATTCTTTTCTGATCTGAACGGGTTTCTACGGTTGAAATTGTCTGATTTTTGAGTATTACGCACGGATCATTCAATTAATAAACCCTAGAAAGTATTAGATCATAATTCAAAGTAAAACTCAATAAATTTTTACAAAATTCGATCAGTTTCACGTACAGAAACTTTGAACTTAGATCTACGGCATTTTAGTGGACGAAATTGAACATTATACATATCATTGTGATCGGAATTGTGTGTAGAACAATCCTTGAAAGAATCAGATTAAATTTCGGACTAAAACTGATAAAAAAATGGACTAAAACAGCCTTTCGCTTGAAAGTGTTCTTCGTAAAGGACCCATTTCGCTTGAAAACAAAGGTTTTCGCTTGAAAAATCATACCCTTTCGCTTGACAAGTTCAAGTGAACTAGTGTACTAGGTTTTCGCTTGAACTGACTGTTTCAGAGTTACCATTTCGCTTGAAAGTCCAAGCGAAATAGGAGGTTTCGCTTCAGATTGTCCTGTTTCGTTTGAACTTTGTATATTTTGACCATTTCGCTTGAACAGTAAAATACAAGCTGTTTCCCTTGAACAGCTTTCGCTTGATTTTGATATTTCTTAAAATCAAAATTTTTCTAAGTGTTTGATTGTTTTTCAGGTACATTCAAGATGGATGACATATTCTTGAACCCGTTTAGCAACATGTACGCATTCGCTGGAGATTCCAGAAATGTTGATTCTTCGTCTAGCAACAACAATGAGAATGTGCCAAAAGAGAAGAAAAAGGAAGCTTGGGAATCGGAAAGTGCATTCGGAACGTTCAATAAACCTCCAAAGTTAATGGCTATCGAGGAATACAGTCGGTGGTCAAGAAAGTTTGAAGACTGGTTGATGGCATTTGCATTTCCAAGCTGGAAAAGTCTAAAAAACGGTTATGCCAATGGAAACAAAAATGGTGAGACGTTAAGAGCAGCTGAGGAGATTGATTCGTTTGTAGCTGAACAAAAGTGTGTGGCATTGTTATTTCAATCCGTCCGAGAAGACATAATTTCATTGATCGATTATTCAAATGCAAAAGATCTTTGGGCAAAGTTAGAAAAGAAATGTTTAGGAAGTACTGAAATTGTGAAAAACAAAAAGAAACTTCTTAGAAAAGAGTTTGATATGTTTGGGTGTTTAAAGAATGAATCAGTATCAAAAATGATCGAGAGGTTTGGGCATCTAAAGCTGGAATTAGATAGACATGGAATTAAATATCCTGATGATGAGCAAGTAGACAAGTTGTTCGATTCGTTGCCAGACGAGATGGAGTGGAGATATTATGCTCTCATGCTAAAGAACACTATCTTGCCAAAAGATCTTACACCAGATTTGCTGATTGAGAAACTCGAGAGTCACGAGTTGGAACTGAAGAAGACATACAAAGTCAATCACTCATCTTACCAGCAGAATTTGGATTTATATTATCCAAAAAGCATGATGCCAAAAGCAACTTCTCCAAAAACTGCATTTTCTGCTGAGAATGTGTCCACAACAAGCAAAGAAAGTCAAAGTGGTCAAAGCAGTGGAAATCACAGTGGTTATCACAGTGGATCTTCATCATCTGCAAGTCATTCTGATGCAAAGAATCGTTTTCAATGCAACATTGCAATAGACTTGAAGAATGCTCAGAATTTTGATGAGGAGTCGGCCAAACAACAGATGATCTTTTTAGCATCAGTGTTGGAATCGTATGAAGGGTTAGTAGCTGGAAAGATAGGCAACACCAATCTGACGAAAGAAGATTATGATCAGATTGATCCTGAGGAAATGGAGCTGATCGATATTCGTTGGGCTATGGCCAGTGCTGTTCGTCGAGCACATCGTTTCATGGAAATTACCGGCAGGAAGACAATTGGTGGTGCATCTACCAAGCTGGGGTTCGATAAGTCCAAAGTGACGTGCTTCAAATGTAAGCAGAAAGGTCACTTCAAACGAGAATGCAGAAACGCTTATGCTGATGAGTCGGAGAACCCTTTTAGAGATGATTACTACAAGAAGGCAATTTATCATCAGAATAAATCCGAGACACCTAGATTGAAGCAGGTTGAAGACAACAAAGAGAAATTTAGAGCTCTTGCGGTGATTTATAATGATGAGTGTTATGATTGGAGTCAAGAGGTTCTATCGGAAGAAGATGCGGTTGGTTACGCATTCATGGCGAAAAACGACGATCCTATTCCGTGGAAAGACGATAGAACTGAAGAGCAAAAATATCAATACAGAAAAATGATTGCTGAAAACAAAATAATTAGAATATCTCGTATCTTTCTGGAAGCGAGGAGAGCAAATAGATGGGATCCAGACAGGGAGTGTTATCTTGATGAATATGGAAATATTGCGATCGATGACAAAACTCTTGATATTGAGGCCATAATCCAGCAGTACAAAGAAGAGGATGAATACTGGCAAAATAAATGGTGGGGAACTCCAACTGAGAAAATGAAAGAAGAAGAGAAAGAGAAAGAAGAGATCGAGAAAGCAAAGAAGATTGATACTGGCATTATTGACAAAACGCAGGAGTTGATTGCTGAGAACTTTGGAAAAATGGCAAATAAAGTGCTGGCTGCTAAAGCACTTGAGGTAGACTCTAACTCCGTGTCTGAGTCAAAAAGCCAGGTCAGTTCAGATGTGTCAACAAATGTGTCAGGTAAGAAAATTGATGGAAATGCTGATTGCAAAAATTGCAACAAAGAGTGCAAATTTTGTAGCACAGTCACGTATCTCAACGGGAAGAAAGTTGATGATCTGACAGCAAAGGTCAGAAGTGTTGAGAATCAGATTCTTGATCGTGACAAAACAGTTAAAGCTTCAACTGAACGGATAAGAGAATTAACTAGACAAATTGAAAATGATAAAATTGATCATGACAAAATTAAACAAGAAAATGAAAGGTTAATTCTTGAAAACCGTCAGATAGATTTCTGAGAAGTTTGAAAAACTCAAAAGCACATTGAAAGATAATGATGATCGAAATGGTAAAACTTTTAAAGAAAATGAACATCTAAAAGCATTGCTTAGAGTAAAAGAAGAATCAATCAACCAACAACCGGATGAAATCGCTAAACTGAAAATTAAATTTCAAGAGGCTGAAATTGAAAACGAGCGAATCCAGTTGAAGCTTAACAGTTATAGCTCCGCAAGCTTTGTTTTGCAACACATTATTCCCAAACCCATCGGGAAAGACAAAGCAGGCGAAGATGTGTATTATGATGGAACTGGGGTGGGTTTTCATCAAGTACCACCACCTGTTCCGATAACTACACGAAAAAGCAATCTGGGTTGGTTGAAATTGAGGAAGAAAGTGAAGTTAAACTTCCGGAGAACATTGATGTCACGTTTACATCTTCCAATGACGATAGTGTCCAAAATGATATTGTAAAAGGTGTTGTTGAAAATGTGCTAAAAATGGATAGTGACACTACTGAGAAAGATGGGAGTTTCTTGGACAAGTACATTGTAACACCCCGCCCCGATTAGGGCTGACGTGTTACACAATTCGGTAATCAGAGACAATTAATAACTTAATTAAAACATAAATTCCATAGGTTTAAAACAAAAATCCCCAAAATGGCATAACGGTCTCAACAGAAAAAAAAAAACATAAGTGTCTAAATTTATTGAATATAAGGTTTTATTTAAACTCCTTGTTCCAACTCTAGCTTTTTATTATCACTCTTCACACATTTCCCCGATTTCCCTGAGTACCTGTTTAAGACATAATAAAAACAACAACAAAAAGAAACGGTTGAGCCAAAAATTGCCCAGTAACGGAGAAACAATAGCACTAACACATAAATGATAGAAGCAATACACTAAACACTTTAACGATGCAAACAATACAATACGCTGAATGATCACTGATGAATACCATAAAGGTATATTAGAAATACCCATGTGAGCCACTAACAATAAACACTAACACTTTGTACATTAGCTGCAGTTCCAATGCACCATTATGTAGAGGGGATATGGGCACTCACACCTATCCCACTACCACTAACACTTACACTGACACTCCTAGGATCGATCCATACGCCTCTTAATAATCAATAAGTGCAATCACTTAGCACAAAACATAATATAGAGACGCCGTGGGCCTTTCGCACCGCCACGGATGGTGCACGTCAACTGTGCCTATGATGACGCCCTATGTCCCCATAGGTGGATATGCTCGGGTATTGAGGTCAATGAAATAATTTACTCAAATCAAGGCAATTACACTAACGATACACTAAGGCTATATCACATCTAGCCAAAGATAAATAATAAAAGTCATGGGAACATGCGACAATGAGTATAATGTGTAACTTATCGCATGCGTGGCAAGGACAATAACTCGATACGATGTATGTAACAATAATTAGAGAACGTAGAAACTCAACGGTTCAAGTAGCAATAACGAACGAATACGATATCATGAATTAAAACAATTATGCTAAGAGCAAGACACCATAAAATCCGTACCTTAAGCAATTAACGATGACCGTAGTAAATCCTAAGCTTGGATCAAACGTCACGAAACCCTACAACATTATTACGTTTAGAAATGCTATATATTGAACTGTGTTGTCTTGTTGTTTAAAGAGAACTCCTAAAAATATATATACCGAGTTTACTTAGAAAAAAAATAATATAAATTCTTAGTTTATGTGAGTTTCCTGGTTGTTTGTGTTTGGCTTATATATACGTATATATTTTTGATGGTTGTTGACATGAAAGTATTTGGATTATGATTTGATAATTACTTATATCGAATTTCACAAGGAAAACAAAACACCAGTTCCTATTATTATATATATTAGTTTATGAACTATCAAATAATAGTGGTATATCAATTGTAACTATTTCCCAGCACATATTTTCTTTAGATTTATACAAAAACCCATTTTCTTTACCTACTTTTTCAAAAGAACAAATATACTATCATTAATTAATAATATAATAACCAAGGTATGTCATATGGTATTGAACTGGTCATCATCTCTGGTGATCAGTAAACGATTTCAAGACAAAAAAAAAATAAAATAAATAAATAATAAAAATGTTCAATCATATTCTCAGTTTGGTTTCTTTATTTCAAGGTTAGTTGCAAATTATGAGAATAGAATTAGGAGGCCAAAAATCAAAATAAATAGATCCAGTGAGTTTTATTATCTTACACAACCATTTGTGTGTTGTGTTATGTTCAAAGTACCAGGAGATAGTATCGATACCTTATGCTGAAAAGGACCGGCGACTGGAGCGAAGCAATGCCGATTCACCAGAGATCTTAGACAATGAATCGATGGTTATGGGCTGGTGGCTAGGAGTTTTCGGGTTGTCGTCGGTATGAACGAGACAACTAACAGAACCTACAACTGGTAATTCAAACGACGGTGGTTTAAATTATGTAGCTACTTCGTGAGAGAGTATCGCATGAACAAAGATGCTTACCGAAGACTGATCAGTGTGGTGGTGGTGGTGTTCGGCAGTTCTGTTGCGGCTCCAACCGGACGGACCGCAGGCGAAATGGACCGGCACGATAGGTTCAAACTTGTGGTTGGCGGCGTCGTTAAAGTCGTCGCACTTGAGGATTTACAGAATGGTTTAACGGAGATGAGAGGCTTGCGTTTTGGAAGGCTTTCGTAGTCGTGAAACGGCTGGGAAAAGAGCCAGATTAATATGAAGAATTCTTCGATTGAAAGGGATATGTAATCCCGCGTGCGTCGCTGAAGTCTCAAAGAAAGGAAAGACAACGTCAAAATTGATCGGAGATTTGGAAAGGAACGATGGATTACAACTGTACAATTAGGTAGTGTTTGGTATGCAGGAATGAGAGGTGGAATGGAATGAGTGATTACGAGGGAATGAAGAAAAGAGTGTTTGGTTGGTCAATGGAATGGAATCACCCATTCCAAAAGGCATTCCATTCCCTCAAAATCATTCCTTCCACCCCTCATGTTTTTTTTCCATTCCATCCTCTCTTGCACCATTCCTCAACAACACCACAACCCACAACCTTCACCACAACCCACCACCACCACCACCACCACCACCCACCACCGACGCCATCGCCGCCACCCGCCACCACCTCACCCCGACAGCCACCGTCGCCGCCGCCACCCACTCGCCACCGTTATCACCCACAGTTGCGACCAACCGCCTACGCCACTCGCTGTCGCCGCCCACCACCATCGTCGCCGCCCACCACCACCGCCACAACCAACCGCCGCCGCCGCCACCACCTCACCCCGACAGCCACCGTCGCCGCCGCCACCCACTCGCCACCGTTATCACCCACAGCTACGACCAACCGCCTACGCCACTCGCCGCCGCCGCCCACCACCATTCGTCGACGCCACCACCACCGCCACAACCAACCAACGCCGCCGCCACCAACCGCCACCTTTGCTGCCACCCAGCACCAACGGCCACCTTGTCGCCACCACCACTCGTCGTCACAGCCGCACCGCCACTCGCCGCCACCACCACCACCCATCGCCGCCGCCGACACCCACCACCACCTATAACCACCCATAATCACTACCACCGACCACCACCACCACTCACCGCTAATTTTATTACTCCGTTTTTCTTGCCTACCGAACAATACACAATAATAATTCATTCCATTCACATGGTAACCAAACAAGACATGGAATGGTAATGATCCATTGCATTCCCTCGTCCATTCCATTACCTCGTTCATTCCATTCTTTCGTCCATTCCATTACCCCATACCAAACAGACCCTTAGTTTCCCCATTAATTCCTTTCCATGCACAAAGACAATTTGATTACATTTAAATTGTTATAAGATATTCATGGTTTATTATTTTATTATTATTATGATTATCCTTCATTATTTATAGTAAATAAAAATCTTTAAAAAGAAGCAATGACTTTGTAGACTTGTAACATGTTATACGAAATAAAGATTTTGATGAAATTCTCATTATTTTCAATACATTTTATTATTGTTATTATACCTTAAACAATTGAGGTTTAAAGGTTGACCAACGTTCTTGACATTAAATATCCGACAGAGTAATATGTCGCACTAATTATGACATTTATTATAATAAGGTTTTGAAAGTTCCGTATGTTACATACATTCAGAAACCAAAATCCAAAAACAACTTAAGTGATGAACCGGGTCTTGTGATGTACAAGATGGTTGGATCTGATAAGTTGTATTCGGATTCTGAGTTGACGATTATCTTAATAACTTGCGGACGAAGTTGAATTTAATGATTCCGTCGACTCAGCTAGGCTAGTCCCACACGTGGCAACCCTATACATAAAAATAGTTCTTACGCGGGCCGCCTCAAGTTAGCTTAAAACTCACGCGGGCCGCCTAAGGGACAAAATTCACCTATAAATACAGGAGTTTGGGACTTGATTCTGGGAGTTGAAACGACGAAGAAATTCCAATTCTACACGGAGTTATGCTCTGTATACTCCAATTAACACACACGATTCACTAATCGACGCCGCAATCAGGGTATTAGCACAATCGCTGCTACGATTCATTTTCCGACGATCAATATATCCAATGAATGTTTAAGTGCCGCCCACATTAGGGTTATACTTTATCGTTCGTCATTAATTTGACGGATCATCGTTAATTCGATGGATGAAGTATTGTACTTTATCGTTCGTCATTAATTTGACGAATCATCGTTAAATCGATGGATGAAGTATCGCACTTTGTCGTTCGTTGTGAGAATTTGATCTCGTGAGTTATCGTAAAAGTGTATTAGTTAATTACCTAGTTTGTGTGCAAATTAGGTTAAGAGGATAATCAGTATGCTAAGCTCTGCCCGTATTAGTCTACAGTTGGAAACAAGGTAGCATCACTTGGAAATTTTAAGGTACGGATAGATTCCTTTCTTTCGATTTCTGTCAATTCTGATTTTAAATTCCGTATTAAGATTAAGTAAGTTATAAATTCCTTACGTATAGAATCCTTTATTTCGATTTATGTCAGTTAGGTACGTATAGAATCCTTTATTTCGATTTATGTCAGTTAGGTACGTATAGAATCCTTTCAATTTATGTCCGTTGGGTACGGATCGACTCCTTCCTTTCGATTTATGTCATTTTGAGATAAGTATATTATTCCTGATTTTAAATTCCGTATTAAGATTAAGTTATAAGTTATAAATTCCGTACGGGTAGAATCCTTCCTTTCGATTTATGTCATTTTAATACAAGGATATCATTCCTGATTTTAAGTTCCGTATTAAGATTTAGTTATGAGATAAGTTATAAATTCCATACGGCTAGAATCATTTCTTTTAATTTATATCCTTTGGATATAAGTATATGATTTTAGATTCCGTATTAAGATTAAGATATGAAATAAGTTATAAATTCGAGATTCCGTATTAAGATTAAGATATGAAATAAGTTATAAATTCCGTAGAATCCTTTCTTTCGATTTATGTCAGTAGGATATGTATAGAATCATTTCTTTCGATTTATGTCAGTTAGGTACGTATAGAATCCTTTCGTTCGATTTACGTCATTAGATATAAGTATATCATTTCTGACTTTAAGTTCCGTATTTAGATTAAGTTATGAAATATGTGTTGGAAGTTACAAACATTTTGAAAAGGTTTTGTTTTACATCAGTTATTTAGAAAATGGTTTATTTTATACGAATTTCATTTCTTACTCTAGTGGTTCCTTATTAACGATTCAAGGTTTTATCTTGTTTCGTTTAATAAACCACATTTTGGGGACGAAATTGTCAAGATAGGATTGATATCCATACCTTGGTGACTGGTTCCACTCTTAGATTTTCAATCTCGACAAAGATTCGTATTTTCACTCAAATTATTATTTACAAGTTACAAGTTTAATATGATATACAAGCATTATGTTATTCAAGTGAAATTGTTTTAGATTACTATGTCTTGTTTTTAAAACTCCTCACGTCTTTGATTATCGACTCATTTGACAGTCCGTTCAATTCTTATTCTAATAATTTGATTTAAGCTTTCATGTCATGCGATAGTATTATGTTAGTTGTACTCATTATCGCATGTTCCAATATATGTTCCGTTTTGTTATGAAAATAAGTTTGATAAGTTATGTGAATAAGACCATTTGTACTCTGTTACCCTGAGTATCGCTTCTCGTGGAGTGTCCCACGAGCATGTTGTTGCGGCATCGACATCATGTGCTCCACCCGTGACGGAGAGATTAGTTCACGGCGTCTCTTAAGTACAAGTGTGGTACATATAAGTTATTAGGAGGCGTATGGATCGATCCTAGGATTTCAGTTTTCAGGAAATGGATAACGGGTATGCCAACTCGCCATTTCGTGTGATAAGTATGCAGGAGTAGCTACCTGTGTATTGCCACGTTTTCAGTTTGCTCATGGGTACATCCGTAAAATATGATTATGAAATTATGTTTTTGCATCGTATCATTTTCACATGAAGTTACCTCCGGATATTAAATACAATAAGCTTTTGTTTTCCTCTATCCGCACACTGGGCAAACCTTTTCAAAATTTTGCTCAGACGTACGTTTTTGTGTGTTTTCTTCTTTACGTCAGGTTATCAGGACAATATGGAACGGGATATGGAAGAGTGTTCGAGTGTTTGGAGAAGACGATAGAAATAATTGTAATGGATTAGATATCCTTTATTAAGTTGTAAAGCCTTGTAACACATTTAAGTATAAATGGAATTATGTTTTTGATCTGACTACTGTTATTGTGACACGCCGGCCCATTCCGGGACGGGGTGTTACAGCTATGGTATCAGAGCAAAGGCTCTTTCCTGTAGAAAAGTTAAACATAAGTTAAGACCTGTGAGGTAATGGGTAGACATTGGGTTAGGATTTCGATGTCCAATCAGTCGATACATAGGTTAGTAACTTTTCTTTTCACTTCATGATAGTCTCGAACATAAGTATTTCGTCATCTTCATTGTTTTTACTTTAGCTTTATTTCAAGTATGACTATTGATCATAGTGGATCGCGATCAAGTATGATTATTAATATATATATATATATGTATGTAATAATTTCGAGGACGAAATTTTTTTAAGAGGGGTAGATTTGTAACACCCGAAAATTTTAAAACAAAAATGTAACAAACCTCGTTAAAAGTCCTATTTATTTTATTGTTTTATCTAAAAGGAAACCCTAATTAAGACACCCAAGTAATTCTGTATAAACCCTAGAATTTTCAGAATCAGGATTAGGGCCCCTAAAACTCAGGGGGGTATTCCCTACTTGACGATTATCTTAATAACTTGCGGACGAAGTTGAATTTAATGATTCGGTCGACTCAGCTAGGCTAGTCCCACACGTGGCAACCCTATACATAAAAATAGTTCTTACGCGGGCCGCCTCAAGTTAGCTTAAAACTCACGCGGGCCGCCTAAGGGACAAAATTCACCTATAAATACAGGAGTTTGGGACTTGATTCTGGGAGTTGAAACGACGAAGAAATTCCAATTCTACACGGAGTTATGCTCTGTATACTCCAATTAACACACACGATTCACTAATCGACGCCGCAATCAGGGTATTAGCACAATCGCTGCTACGATTCATTTTCCGACGATCAATATATCCAATGAATGTTTAAGTGCCGCCCACATTAGGGTTATACTTTATCGTTCGTCATTAATTTGACGGATCATCGTTAATTCGATGGATGAAGTATTGTACTTTATCGTTCGTCATTAATTTGACGAATCATCGTTAAATCGATGGATGAAGTATCGCACTTTGTCGTTCGTTGTGAGAATTTGATCTCGTGAGTTATCGTAAAAGTGTATTAGTTAATTACCTAGTTTGTGTGCAAATTAGGTTAAGAGGATAATCAGTATGCTAAGCTCTGCCCGTATTAGTCTACAGTTGGAAACAAGGTAGCATCACTTGGAAATTTTAAGGTACGGATAGATTCCTTTCTTTTGATTTCTGTCAATTCTGATTTTAAATTCCGTATTAAGATTAAGTAAGTTATAAATTCCTTACGTATAGAATCCTTTATTTCGATTTATGTCAGTTAGGTACGTATAGAATCCTTTATTTCGATTTATGTCAGTTAGGTACGTATAGAATCCTTTCGATTTATGTCCGTTGGGTATGGATCGACTCCTTCCTTTCGATTTATGTCATTTTGAGATAAGTATATTATTCCAGATTTTAAATTCCGTATTAAGATTAAGTTATAAGTTATAAATTCCGTACGGGTAGAATCCTTCCTTTCGATTTATGTCATTTTAATACAAGGATATCATTCCTGATTTTAAGTTCCGTATTAAGATTTAGTTATGAGATAAGTTATAAATTCCATACGGCTAGAATCATTTCTTTCGATTTATGTCAGTTGGATAAGTATAGAATCCTTTCTTTCGATTTATGTCCGTTGGGTACGGATAGAATCATTTCTTTTAATTTATATCCTTTGGATATAAGTATATGATTTTAGATTCCGTATTAAGATTAAGATATGAAATAAGTTATAAATTCGAGATTCCGTATTAAGATTAAGATATGAAATAAGTTATAAATTCCGTAGAATCCTTTCTTTCGATTTATGTCAGTAGGATATGTATAGAATCATTTCTTTCGATTTATGTCAGTTAGGTACGTATAGAATCCTTTCGTTCGATTTACGTCATTAGATATAAGTATATCATTTCTGACTTTAAGTTCCGTATTTAGATTAAGTTATGAAATATGTGTTGGAAGTTACAAACATTTTGAAAAGGTTTTTTTTTACATCAGTTATTTAGAAAATGGTTTATTTTATACGAATTTCATTTCTTACTCTAGTGGTTCCTTATTAACGATTCAAGGTTTTATCTTGTTTCGTTTAATAAACCACATTTTGGGGACGAAATTGTCAAGATAGGATTGATATCCATACCTTGGTGACTGGTTCCACTCTTAGATTTTCAATCTCGACAAAGATTCGTATTTTCACTCAAATTATTATTTACAAGTTACAAGTTTAATATGATATACAAGCATTATGTTATTCAAGTGAAATTGTTTTAGATTACTATGTCTTGTTTTTAAAACTCCTCACGTCTTTGATTATCGACTCATTTGACAGTCCGTTCAATTCTTATTCTAATCATTTGATTTAAGCTTTCATGTCATGCGATAGTATTATGTTAGTTGTACTCATTATCGCATGTTCCAATATATGTTCCGTTTTGTTATGAAAATAAGTTTGATAAGTTATGTGAATAAGACCATTTGTACTCTGTTACCCTGAGTATCGCTTCTCGTGGAGTGTCCCACGAACATGTTGTTGCGGCATCGACATCATGTGCTCCACCCGTGACAGAGAGATTAGTTCACGACGTCTCTTAAGTACAAGTGTGGTACATATAAGTTATTAGGAGGCGTATGGATCGATCCTAGGATTTCAGTTTTCAGGAAATGGATAACGGGTATGCCAACTCGCCATTTCGTGTGATAAGTATGCAGGAGTAGCTACCTGTGTATTGCCACGTTTTCAGTTTGCTCATGGGTACATCCGTAAAATATGATTATGAAATTATGTTTTTGCATCGTATCATTTTCACATGAAGTTACCTCTGGATATTAAATACAATAAGCTTTTGTTTTCCTCTATCCGCACACTGGGCAAAACTTTTCAAAATTTTGCTCAGACGTACGTTTTTGTGTGTTTTCTTCTTTACGTCAGGTTATCAGGACAATCTGGAACGGGATATGGAAGAGTGTTCGAGTGTTTGGAGAAGACGATAGAAATAATTGTAATGGATTAGATATCCTTTATTAAGTTGTAAAGCCTTGTAATACATTTAAGTATAAATGGAATTATGTTTTTGATCTGACTACTGTTATTGTGACACGCCGGCCCATTCCGGGACGGGGTGTTACAGTACGAGTGTTTCAGTCGAAAAGACACATAAGTTTCATACACATAAATTAAACTATTAGGAACACTAACCTTAGGTTTCGAATAAATATGGATATTGAGAACGGATCGCTTCCTCCGATTCCCAAGTGGCTTCACGTTCTGGATGATTCTTCCACAAGATTTTGACAAACGGAAAAGACTTCTTACGCATCACGCGTTCTTGTCGATCCAAAATAGCCTCTGGTTCCTCTTCATATGATAAGTCCTCACGAATCTCGTGTAGAGAATAGTTCACAACATGTAGTGGATGATAATTATACCCACGTAACAGTGAAATATGGAACACGTTATGCACGTGCGATAATTGTGGTGGTAGAGCTAACCGATAAGAAACTTCGCCAATTCGTTCCAAAATTTCAAAAGGTCCGATAAAGCGAGGACTCAGCTTTCCCTTTATACCAAAACGTCGAACACCTCTGCATGGTGAGACTTTTAAGAATACTTTTTCACCTATATTAAATTCCAAAGCCCTTCGGTGGCGATCAGCAGAACTCTTCTGTCTACTTTGGGCTTCCTTAAGTTTCTCACGAGCAATAGCAACCTTTTCGTTCGTGATCTGCACCAGTTCAGGACCCTCTATCATCTTTTCTCCGACCTCGTCCCAACATGTGGGAGCTCGACATTTACGCCCGTATAACAATTCAAAAGGTGCCATGTCAATGCTAGCTTGCCAACTATTATTGTAGGCAAACTCCACCAAGCACAAGTATTCATCCCAGATTCCCGTCCACTCAAGTGCACAAGATCTAAGCATATCCTCTAAAGTCTGAATAGTACGTTCAGACTGTCCATCAGTTTGCGGATGGAAAGCAGTGCTAAATCGTATCTTCGTATCCCAAGCATTTTGGAAACCCTTCCAGAACCGTGATGTGAAACGTGGATCTCTATCACACACTATAGATGATGGTGTACCATGCAATCGAATAATCTCACGAAGGAATATCTCTGATAGCTTACTCACCTCGTACTCCTTACGAATGGGCAAGAAATGAGCAGACTTTGAAAGTCTATCTACCACAACCAAAATAGCATCGTTCTTCATACGGGTTCTTGGTAAACCAGTTACAAAGTCCATAGAAATATCATCCCACTTCTAGACAGGAATATCTAAAGGCTGTAATAATCCACTAGCCCGTTGATGTTCAATCTTCACTTGCTGACAGATCAAACACTGGCTCACATGTCTAGCTACATCTTCTTTCATACCGCTCCACCAAAAATGTTGCCTCAAATCCCTATACATCTTTGTGGATCCAGGGTGTATAGAATAAGGTGAACTGTGTGCCTCAGTCAGTAATGATTCACGAAGAGAGGAATCATCTGGCACACATAAACGCTTCCCACACCATATTGTTCCATGTTCATCCACTTGAAATTCAGATTGTTTTCCTACTCCCAAATTTTGTAAGACCGCCCAAAGCTCACCATCTTCTTTTTGAGCTTCCTTTATCTGATTGATGAGGTTCGGTTCGATCTTCAGTCTAGCCAAATAACCACCAGACTCACCAACCTGGATACCAATATCCATGCGTATCAAGTCTGATTGAATTTGTGGCTGAACAGTCAAGCATGCCAAACCCCCAGAATTCTTCCTACTCAGTGCATTTGCAACAACATTTGCTTTACTAGGGTGGTACTGAATGTTGGCATCATAATCCTTGAGTAGCTCTAACCATCTTCTCTGCCTCATGTTAAGCTCCTTCTGAGTGAAAATATACTTGAGGCTCTTATGGTCGGTGAATACATGTCTCCCCATTTAAATAATGCCTCCAAATCTTAAGTGCAAAAGGACTGCCGCTAACTCTAGATCATGCGTTGGATAATTCACCTCGTAGGGTTTAAGCTGACGTGAGGCATAAGCAATAACCTTTCCATGCTGCATGAGAACGCAACCAAGCCCTTTCTTCGATGCATCACTGTATATATCGAATCCGCCTGTGCCAGAAGGTAGAGTAAGAATAGGAGCTGATACTAGCTTCTGCTTCAATGCCTCAAAACTCTTTTCTCGATCATCGTTCCAAGTAAATTTTACCCCTTTCCTCAAGAGTTGAGTGAGAGGTAAGGCCAAAATAGAAAATCCCTCTACGAAACGTCGATAATATCCCGCTAGACCAAGAAAACTTTGAACTTCGGTAGCTGACGTGGGTCTAGGCCATTTAGTGATAGCTTCCACCTTTGATGGATCCATTGTGATACCTTCCGCTGATACAATGTGGCCTAGAAACGCCACTTGTTCAAGCCAAAAGTCGCACTTAGAAAATTTTGCGTATAACTTCTCCTGGCGTAAAGTTCCTAGAACAATGCGAAGATGGTCCTCATGCTCCCCTTTACTTTTAGAAAACACCAAGATGTCATCGATGAATACAATCACGAACCGATCCAAGTACTCATGAAATACTCGGTTCATAAGATCTATGAAAACAGCAGGAGCATTTGTCAAACCAAAAGGCATGACTAGAAACTCATAGTGACCGTACCGGGTACGAAATGTTGTCTTATGAACATCTTGATCTCGGACCCTCAACTGATGGTACCCTGATCTAAGATCAATCTTTGAGAAAAACTTCGCTCCTTGGGGTTGGTCAAAAAGGTCATCAATACGCGGTAAGGGGTAGCGATTACGAATGGTGATCTTATTCAACTCCCGGTAGTCGATGCATAAACGCATGCTACCATCTTTCTTCTTCACAAACAAAACTGGTGCTCCCCATGGTGAAACACTAGGTCTAATAAATCCAAGTTCTAGAAGTTCTTGCAGCTGTTATTTCAATTCCTTCAACTCCAATGGGGCCATACGATAGGGTGCTTTAGAAATAGGTTCAGCTCCGGGAATCAAATCAATAGTGAACTCTACTTCACGTTCAGGTGGTATCCCTGGCAATTCTTCTGGAAAGACGTCAGAGAAGTCTCGAACAATAGGAACGTCTTCGACACGTTGTGTATCCACTGAGGTATCTTTAATAGAAGCTAAGAATCCGTCGCATCCATGGGATATAAGTTTTTGAGCTTTAAGAGCAGAGATGATTTTAATGGATTTTCGAGGTTGAGATCCTTGATAAATACATTCAGGATTCAGAATATCACCAAAAATGACTCGTTTGGAGTGACAATCAATGGTAGCTCGATGCATGGATAACCAATCCATGCCTAGTATGACATCAAAATCTCCCATTTGCATGGGATAAAGATTCGCTATACGAATAACATTTCCGACCACAAGCGGGCAATCAATATAGACGTGAGTAATAACTGAAGGATTTCCCATTGGTGTAGAAATAACTAAAGCTTGATCCAATGGGGAAGGCAAAATTTTTAGATGTCAGGCAATTAGTTGTGAGACTATCGAGTGGGTTGCCCCAGTATCGAATAACACATACAAGTCACGCTCGCCCAAATAAATATTACCCGAAACGGTACCTAGTGAATTGGTAAACAATAAGACACAAACGATCGTATGAAAACCATAAACAACTAAGCAAGCAAAGTAATAATACTAAAAGAAACATTTATCAGAGGCGGTACCTGGAGCATTAGCAGCTTTCCCTGCAGTCAATGAGAAAACACGCCCTCCAGTAGTAGGTGGCACAGTAGCTCCCCTAGTGGTATCAGTTGGTCGGTTACCAGCCTTTAGGCACTCACTAATCTTATGCCCCATATCTCCACACTTAAGGCAAGCCCCAGTAAGTCGACGACACATGCCTGGGTGACGCTTGTTGCAATGGTTACACACTGGAGGCTGGGTAGGGTTCGGGTTACCTCTTTGGTTTACAGATTGAGCTTGGGTTGGTGGTTGGTAGGGTTTGGTCTGACCTTGATTTTGGCTCCTTCCCTGCCATGGTCTATTATTCCTTCCCGATGACCTATTCCCCATATTGTTTTGATTATTTTGAGTAGGTGCTTGAGACGACTCACTAGTGAACGGAGCGCGATACTCGTCTCTGTTTCTCTTCCTACTATTATTGGAACCACCCAAAAATTCTTTGTTCTCCATATCAACCTTTTTGGCAGCCTTAGCGGCCTCTGCAATAGTGGGGAACGTCGACTGGATGATTGCTCTACGAATCCGATCACAAACTGCCCATTGATATTTCTCTGCTTGTTCCTCTGGTGTTCCAGCAGCTGACCCAAGAAATCCGACTAGTCTATAAAATCGATCAGTGAAGTCAGAAAGTGGTTCGTCATTCCTCTGACGGATATTGTGATACTCTCGTGTGTACGAACTCTTATCCACACTGTTGAAATATTTCTCAAAGAAAATAGTATGAAAATCTGCCCAGGGTAAATTCTCCACAAATGGGTCTCCTCCTCTTTCCTCCAACACACCTTCCCACCAAGTTTGCGCATCTTCTTCTAGTTTATACGATGCTAACCTCGATTTATATTCATCGCCAACTCCTAACGCCCGAAATATTTTCTCGATATGAGCAATCCAATCCCTTGCTACAATTGGAGTGGTTGCCTTTGTGAAAGATCTTGGTTTCTGCTTTATGAACTTATCTAGCCAATCCCCAATTGCACCGTTTGGATTAGGGTTCGGATTTGGATTTGGATTGGGATTAGGGTTCGGATTAGGATTGGGGTTAGGGTTCGGATTAGGATCAGGACCACGTACGGCCTGAACAAGTGCAGGCAACATAGCAGTAAAGGCCTGAGTGATAGCAGTTACGATATTTGGATCAGGCTAATTTGGTCCACCACCATTACGACGACCAGAGTTACGTGTCTCACGACGAGGAGGCATCTAACAAAAACACATTAAGAATTTAGATAAAGCAAAAATAAGGACCTATCGCATAAGGAAATACCTAACCCAAATGTCTACCCAATCCTCACATGTCTTAATTATTTGGTTAATGTTTTCTACAGGATGGAGCCTATGCTCTGATACCATAACTGTAACACCCCGCCCCGATTAGGGCTGACGTGTTACACAATTCGGTAATCAGAGATAATTAATAACTTAATTAAAACATAAATTCCATAGGTTTAAAACAAAAGTCCCCAAAATGGCATAACGGTCTCAACAGAAAAAAAACATAAGTGTCTAAATTTATTGAATATAAGGTTTTATTTAAACTCCTTGTTCCAACTCTAGCTTTTTATTATCACTCTTCACACATTTCCCCGATTTCCCTAAGTACCTGTTTAAGACATAATAAAAACAACAACAAAAAGAAACGGTTGAGCCAAAAATTGCCCAGTAACGGAGAAACAATAGCACTAACACATAAATGATAGAAGCAATACACTAAACACTTTAACGATGCAAACAATACAATACGCTGAATGATCACTGATGAATACCATAAAGGTATATTAGAAATACCCATGTGAGCCACTAACAATAAACACTAACACTTTGTACATTAGCTGCAGTTCCAATGCACCATTATGTAGAGGTGATATGGGCACTCACACCTATCCCACTACCACTAACACTTACACTGACACTCCTAGGATCGATCCATACGCCTCTTAATAATCAATAAGTGCAATCACTTAGCACAAAACATAATATAGAGACGCCGTGGGCCTTTCGCACCGCCACGGATGGTGCACGTCAACTGTGCCTATGATGACGCCCTATGTCCCCATAGGTGGATATGCTCGGGTATTGAGGTCAATGAAATAATTTACTCAAATCAAGGCAAATACACTAACGATACACTAAGGCTATATCACATCTAGCCAAAGATAAATAATAAAAGTCATGGGAACATGCGACAATGAGTATAATGTGTAACTTATCGCATGCGTGGCAAGGACAATAACTCGATACGATGTATGTAACAATAATTAGAGAACGTAGAAACTCAACGGTTCAAGTAGCAATAACGAACGAATACGATATCATGAATTAAAACAATTATGCTAAGAGCAAGACACCATAAAATCCGTACCTTAAGCAATTAACGATGACCGTAGTAAATCCTAAGCTTGGATCAAACGTCACGAAACCCTACAACATTATTACGTTTAGAAATGCTATATATTGAACTGTGTTGTCTTGTTGTTTAAAGAGAACTCCTAAAAATATATATACCGAGTTTACTTAGAAAAAAAATAATATAAATTCTTAGTTTATGTGAGTTTCCTGGTTGTTTGTGTTTGGCTTATATATACGTATATATTTTTGATGGTTGTTGACATGAAAGTATTTGGATTATGATTTGATAATTACTTATATCGAATTTCACAAGGAAAACAAAACACCAGTTCCTATTATTATATATATTAGTTTATGAACTATCAAATAATAGTGGTATATCAATTGTAACTATTTCCCAGCACATATTTTCTTTAGATTTATACAAAAACCCATTTTCTTTACCTACTTTTTCAAAAGAACAAATATACTATCATTAATTAATAATATAATAACCAAGGTATGTCATATGGTATTGAACTGGTCATCATCTCTGGTGATCAGTAAACGATTTCAAGACAAAAAAAAAATAAAATAAATAAATAATAAAAATGTTCAATCATATTCTCAGTTTGGTTTCTTTATTTCAAGGTTAGTTGCAAATTATGAGAATAGAATTAGGAGGCCAAAAATCAAAATAAATAGATCCAGTGAGTTTTATTATCTTACACAACCATTTGTGTGTTGTGTTATGTTCAAAGTACCAGGAGATAGTATCGATACCTTATGCTGAAAAGGACCGGCGACTGGAGCGAAGCAATGCCGATTCACCAGAGATCTTAGACAATGAATCGATGGTTATGGGCTGGTGGCTAGGAGTTTTCGGGTTGTCGTCGGTATGAACGAGACAACTAACAGAACCTACAACTGGTAATTCAAACGACGGTGGTTTAA
The DNA here is from genome assembly GCA_030545235.1 of Helianthus tuberosus. Classification (NCBI taxonomy): domain Eukaryota; kingdom Viridiplantae; phylum Streptophyta; class Magnoliopsida; order Asterales; family Asteraceae; genus Helianthus; species Helianthus tuberosus. The sequence goes on from JARYGA010047474.1 coordinate 22,533, forward strand.
ATTATGTAGCTACTTCGTGAGAGAGTATCGCATGAACAAAGATGCTTACCGAAGACTGATCAGTGTGGTGGTGGTGGTGTTCGGCAGTTCTGTTGCGGCTCCAACCGGACGGACCGCAGGCGAAATGGACCGGCGCGATAGGTTCAAACTTGTGGTTGGCGGCGTCGTTAAAGTCGTCGCACTTGAGGATTTGCAGAATGGTTTAACGGAGATGAGAGGCTTGCGTTTTGGAAGGCTTTCGTAGTCGTGAAACGGCTGGGAAAAGAGCCAGATTAATATGAAGAATTCTTCGATTGAAAGGGATATGTAATCCCGCGTGCGTCGCTGAAGTCTCAAAGAAAGGAAAGACAACGTCAAAATTGATCGGAGATTTGGAAAGGAACGATGGATTACAACTGTACAATTAGTTTCCCCATTAATTCCTTTCCATGCACAAAGACAATTTGATTACATTTAAATTGTTATAAGATATTCATGGTTTATTATTTTATTATTATTATGATTATCTTTCATTATTTATAGTAAATAAAAATCTTTAAAAAGAAGCAATGACTTTGTAGACTTGTAACATGTTATACGAAATAAAGATTTTGATGAAATTCTCATTATTTTCAATACATTTTATTATTGTTATTATACCTTAAACAATTGAGGTTTAAAGGTTGACCAACGTTCTTGACATTAAATATCCGACAGAGTAATATGTCGCACTAATTATGACATTTATTATAATAAGGTTTTGAAAGTTCCGTATGTTACATACATTCAGAAACCAAAATCCAAAAACAACTTAAGTGATGAACCGGGTCTTGTGATGTACAAGATGGTTGGATCTGATAAGTTGTATTCGGATTCTGAGTTTCCGATTGAGAATGTTAATGTGAAAAAGTTGAAAAATGTTTTTAAATTGGTTGAAGTTGAGTTGTCAGAAGTGAACAGTTTGAAACAAACAAAAAGACAAATGGATTTTGAGAAAGATAAAGCTTACTACAAAAAGCCTGTTGTACCGTCACGTTTTTATAATAACAATCGAAACAATTGGTCGGTGGTTATAGGGATGGTAAGAGTTATCAGAAAAAGAGTTTTCAAAACAAAAGGTTTGCTGAAAAGAAAGTGTTTGTGAACAGTTCAAGTTCACTTTCTGATGAGGAAAATGAGATTTTTTCAAAATCAAATGAAGAGTTTTTTTGAGAAAAGAGCTTCACAGTATCAGTCTAAAGGCACAAGTCGAGTTGTCGATACTCGAACATGTTTCAGATGTAATCAAGTTGGTCACATTGCACGAAAGTGTACCAATGTGAAGATTCAACAGAAGAAAGTTGATGTGAAGTGTAAAGCACCAATCGTTGTTGAGAAAAAGAGTGTGAAAAATAACAACATCAAAGTGAAAAATGAACCTGTAAAGAAAGTGGTAACTAAAAACGACAAGTTTTATAAACAGGTTGCTTTATCTCAACAAGTTTGGAAACCAAAAACAGAGATGAAAATTTCAACTTCTGAAGTGAAAAAGGCTGAAGAATCAATTTCGGTTGATTATGATGCAAATTTTCCACCTCTTAAGGCTGAAAATTTCAAAATTCAAATTGCAAGAGTCAAGGTTACCCCTAAGGCTGATGAGGCCTGGGTGGACTCCATGTTCGATTAAACAGTTTGAATTGCCGGAGCTTCCTTGATCGTGAAGCATGAATCGGCATCTTTATTGTAGTTGTTTAATTTGAAATTTGTTTTGTGCAGGATCTTCCAAAACTTGTATCCAGATGGATCATGGATAGTGGAGCATCTCGACATATGACAGGGAAGACTGCATTGTTATATGATGTGAGAAACATTAATGGTGGTTATGTAGGATTTGCTGGTCATGAAGGTGGTAGAATTATTGGTGAAGGAACGTTATCCAACGGAATTGTAACGTTTGAAAGAGTTAATTACATTACTGAGCTGGAGAACAATCTGCTAAGTATCTCGTAGATTTGTGACAATATGTATACTACTCACTTCACACACAAAGAATGTTTGATCTTGAAACCAGGTTTTGTTATTCCTGAGGAATGGATTATCATGCGGGCACCTAGAGTGAATGATTTATATGTGTTGGATATGACTGTAGCAACTACAACAACAGGTCAAGCACATTGTTTTGTTGCTAGAGCAACTGAGAAAGAATCGAGATTGTGGCACCGCAAGATGGGGCATATTCACCTAAGGAAAATGAATCACTTGGTGCACAATGATTTGGTTCTTGGAGTTCATGTCAAAAGTTTTCATCTGGAAGGGGAGTGCATTAGCTGTGTTAAAGGCAAGCAGAATAAAAAGTCACACCCTTCAAAGCAAGTCAATTCAGTTTCCAGACCATTAGAGAGACTACATATGGATTTGTTTGGTCCAGTAAATGTCAAAAGTATTACAGGGGATCTCTACTGTCTTGTGGTCACTGATGATTATTCCAGATTTTCATGGGTTTCTTTTTTGAAGACAAAAGACGAGACATTTGATAGTTTGATGGCGTTGTTCAGAAAGATTGAGAATTTGTACCAACGGCGTATCAAAAGAATTCGTGGTGATAATGGTACTGAATTCAAGAACAGCAAGATGGAAGAATTTTGTGATGAAAGAGGTTTATTGCATGAGTTTAGTGCTCCGTACACTCCGCAGCAGAATGGAGTTGCAGAACGCAAAAACTGGACACTGATCGAGACGGCTAGAACTATGCTCGCATATTCAAAGTTACCGATAAATTTTTGGGCTGAAGCTGTTTCTGCTGCATGCTATACGCTCAACAGGGTTCTCACTGTCAAGAAGTTCAACAAAACATGCTTTGAGCTAATCAATAACCGCAAATCGAATTTGAAGTATCTAGAACCGTTCGGGTCACCCTGTACAGTTATAGAGCCTCATGGAAAGTTTAGTCCGAAGATCGTTGAGGGAATATTTGTTGGTTATGCAAATCCGATGCGACGTGTCTTCGTTCCAAGTGAGAAGCGGATTATTGAAGCTGTAAATGTTGAATGTCAAGGTTATACTATGCCGCCACAGAATCCTGGTGATTCATGGCGTTATCATTATGACAAACTTTGGGATTCGTTTGACATGAGAGAAGAATCAGAGGATGATGAAGATTTCTTTGATGAGTTGGATATTTTGCGTGAATATGAGTCGCAGCTAAGGTTCCCAGCTGAGTATTCAAGGCGACCATGGGAAACTTCAAATGATGATGAAGCAGGTCCAAGTAATGCTGGTGAACATGATGATGTCCAACAGAATGAAGTTGCTCAGGATAATCAGTCGGTTCAGAATGATAATCAAGAAGCCGAAAACATGCCAGTCTTTGATCATGGTGATTCAGATTCTGAGGGGGAGCAAATTCAGATTTCAAGACAAACAAACCAAGTTGGTGAACAAGATGCAGAGCAGAATGTTACTAATCTGGAGGGAAATGTAGATGTTCCAAGCGAAGTAATGCCGCAAACTTTTTATATCATCCAGAGGAGTTGATCATAGGAGAATTGCAGACAGGAGTTCGCACTCGAAGACAGGTTGATAAAGGGCTTACATGTTTTTATACAAAAGTTGCTCCTTTGCAAACTGAATTCTCATTGAGTTGTTTTATCTCGCAGGTTGAACCAAGAACTTACAAAGAGGCGCTTACTGAAGACTCTTGGGTCAATGCAATGCAGGAGGAACTTAGTCAATTCGAGAAATTGGGAGTGTGGAAGTTAGTTGATTTGCCGGATGGTCATAGGAAAATAAATACAAAATGGGTATTTAAGTGCAAGAGAGACGACAGAGGAGTTGTTGTACGAAACAAGGCTCGACTCGTTGTTCAGGGCTTTAGTCAACAGGAGGGGATTGATTTTACAGAAGTCTATGCTCCTGTGGCTCGACTAGAGGCAATTAGAATTTTCCTAGCATTTGCGTCTTGGAAGAACTTCAAAGTATATCAGTTAGATGTAAAATCGGCGTTTCTTTATGGGAAGGTCAAAGAGGAGGTTTATGTCGGTCAGCCGCCGGGCTTCACTGATCCAATCCACAAAAACAAGGTCTACTTATTGGACAAAGCGCTGTATGGTTTACACCAGGCCCCGAGAGCTTGGTACGAGACTTTGTCTTAACACCTACTAGCCAACAAGTTCATTCGTGGAAAAGTGGATGCCACTCTCTTCACTAAAGAGGTCGACGATCATCTTCTGATAGTTCAGATTTATGTGGACGATATAATTTTTGGGTCGACGAATGAAAATCTATGCAAAGATTTTGAATCAGTGATGAAGCAAAAGTTTGAAATGTCATCAATGGGGGAGATGAAATTCTTTCTGGGATTACAAGTTGAACAACTTCCTGAGGGAATTTTCATTCATCAGTCAAAGTATGTTCATGATATTCTAGAGAAATTTGGGATGTCAAGTTCTACTCCAGCTGCTACCCCACTTGCAACAAATCATGGGATTCACCCAGATCTTACCGGAGACAGGGCTGATGAAACGTTTTACCGTTCCATGATAGGTTCTTTAATGTACCTAACTGCTTCACGTCCTGATATCATGTACCCAACGTGCCTCGCAGCAAGATTTCAATCTAACCCGAGAGCTTCGCATATGATCATTGTGAAGAGGATATTGCGCTACCTGAAAGGAACTCCTTCATTGGGGTTGTGGTATCCTAGGAAAGGCGACTTTATGCTCGATGGGTATTCCGATTCGGATTTCGGATGCTGCAAAGTCAATTCAAAATCAACAACTGCAGGATGCCAGTTCTTTGGAACTAGATTGGTTACCTGGCAGTGTAAGAAACAAACGTCTGTGGCGTTATCTACATGTGAAGCGGAGTATGTTTCTGCTAGCAGTTGCTGCTCTCAGATCTTGTGGATACAGCAACAGATGCGCGACTACGGTTTGCAGTTTCTTAACACACCTCTTTTTGTTGATAATGAGGTCGCAATAAATATAACAAAGAATCCAGCACATCACGCTAAAACTAAACACATAGAAATTCGTCATCACTTTATTCATGATTGCTTTGAGAAAAAGTTGATACGAATTGAGAAAATCCACACTGACGAACATAAAGCTGATTTACATACCAAAGCTTTTGATAAAAATCGGTTTAAATATTTGTTAAAACTGAATGGTATGAAGCTTCTTTCGGTGTCGGATGGAATTGTGGGCGTTGATGAAAGTACTGTTGTGGATGAAGACGAGAAACAATCTGCAATGGTTTGTCGATTTTTTACTTGTTTTGGTATTTAGGGGGAGTAGATAGATGTATATAGTTTATGTTTCAGAAAATACAAAAACAGTAAAAAATGCAAAAAATACAAAAACATGATAAAATTTGAAAAAGAGCTTGTGTATATAGGGAAAATGATAGTACATCGGCTAGACAATTACAGTATGCTAAAGATTTGTAAAGTTTAAATGAGTTAAACAGTCTCACTGATGATGTGTCGATAGGTTTTCGCACATTTAGTAGATTTATTTGGGATATAAACCTAAATTTGAAACTTGTGAAATTCGTGGGGAACACTACTTGGATATATAGGTAACCCCTGAAATCTCGTTTGAAAGGTCTCATAATCTGATATACTAGGTCTTTATACTCAATGATGTCTGGGGTATTATTCCGGGACTTCTGCTGAACGGTAGTTCTGACCTAGTCCTCGAATAATACTTTCTGCAATGCTTGAAATATAGCATTAAACCCTCAGCATGCCGATGAAACAATAAAATTGATAGTCGCTGCTGTTGTAGTTAAAAGATCCTCTAAAGGGGACATACCGTAAAGTCGAAGCTGATATCTCTTTGCGTATACGGAAGTATCGACCTGAGATCCCTCGGCCCTCGCATACCTAATTTATATACAGATATCATTGTAGTATACTCACCTGTAAGACTGATAATTGGGATTCTGGATACGGGAGTATATTCAAGAGGCGGGACACATGAATGAGCTAAGTTTATAATTCATCTAATTCGTATCCTGAGTAAATTGAAATTTGTGTGAGAATTTAAAATGGATCAGTATATCGGTAATCGAGGTGAATTGTTTAATTCTGAGTATGTAATCACAGCTTAACGGTACTTGTGATTTGTCTGATAGCTGATATGATTCCCTGACACGCTCGCCAAAAATATGTTTGTAAATAGTTTACTTTGTTTACTTTCTGCAATTTAAGTTTTTTTTTATTTCATTTTTTAGTATAGAACACTTTATAAAATCCAAAAAGATTTTATTTCTGCTTTATTTTCCGACAAACCAAAGTGGAGAGTTGATTGTTGGATTTTCAGATGTTTGAAGCAGATGCAGGAAATTCTAGACTGAAGAATGAGGAGAGCTTATCTTGATGGAGTTTGATTTATTGGAAATTCAAAAACAAGTTCATTAACTTGATACTTGTTATTTTCAGAAAATGTGTAAATTGTTGTTTTTCAAAATCAGTTTGTTTCGTCAAATGATCAACCAAGGTCATTAAATTGGACTTGGTAGATTAGTTGAGTAATCAGGGTCATTAACTTGGACCTGAATACTTGAGTGGATTGCTATAACTGATTGAGTTTGTGATTTATTGTTGAAAAGATAGTTTGTAATGATTGATGTTTGAGACACAGGTTTTGGACTTTATTATTCCCATGGAAGCTGAATGTTAAAGATTGAACCAGATCAAGACCTCAGATTCAAGCATATTGAGAGGGGGAGTCTGTGAAAGGGGGAGTCTGGATCAACGGTCAAAGGGAAGTCTGAAGATGGAGCCAGGACAAGATTGTGAACCTGTGAAGATAGAATGTTTATGATGAAAAGACAGAGTTGAAGATTGTTAAAGACAAAGACTTGAAGCCGAAGACTTCGTCAACATCCAAGGGGGAGTCTGTTGGTGCACTTAGTGTCTGTTAACTTTGTCTTATTCAAGTCTTTTGTTTAGATAGGTTTGAATGAACACACAACAGGGTCTAAATTAGGTTTAGATTGAGTTTAAGGAAGGGTTTTCGCTTGAAAGGTTGTCATGGCTAGTTCAAGCGAAACCTCATCATCATCAACATACAGTTTCGCTTGAAACCAGTCTCAAGCGAAACCCTATGGTTTGCCAGTCTCAAGCGAAACCCCCTAGGTCTATATATAGTGGTGTGTGTTGTTCATTTGAAGCGAACTGGTATGTGTGTGTAAGGGAAGGTGCTGCCGGATTTGCTTCAGAATACATTATAAAAGCACAAAATCAATCAGAAAAGACAGATTAAAAGGAAATTAGCTGTTGTGACTTCTTTTACGTTGATTCCGCCTTCGTATTTGAAGATGAACATCCTTAACTGACGTTTCAAGGTCATAAAACAGTCCAACAAGACTTTCAAAAAGAGTAATTGTATGATGGTCGAAATGGGTCGAGTTGACCCAGAATACTGTTCACCGTAATAATAACCTTCTATAAACAAATTTATTACAAGGTAATGTGTATTAAAAAAAACTTTCACAACTGCTGCTGATTTGTCTGATCCGTTTCATTTTAGCTAATTTTTTAGAATCTACTTGCTTGACCCATTTCATTTTCAGCTAATATATAATATATTACCCATTTGTTGACCCATTTGACCCAGAATACTGCTCATCGTAAATAGATGTTATTACAAAACTATACCATAGTAATAATAATAACCTTCTATAAACAAATTTACGAGGTAATGTGTGTTAAAAAAACTTTCACGACTTTCGATTTGTTTGACCAGCATCATTTTAACTATTTTTATAGAGCCTACTCGTTTAACCAGTTCCATTTCAGCTATTTTTTTAAAGTTTATCCATTTGACCCGTTAAGAGATAAAACATAAAACGCATCAACTTGGTCAAGCTAAAAGTACCTATTTCCCTGTATCATTTGACCCGCATCATTTTAACTATTTTTTATAGAGCCTACTCATTTAATCAGTTCCATTTCAGCTAATTTCTTTTAGAATTTATCCATTTGACCCGTTAAGAGATAAAATATAAAACGTTTGGGAACAGATGGAAGCTTGGGATGTTTGGAAGGCATAAGGGGGCATGTTTGGAAAGCACAAGATGTGGAAATGATTTTTGTATAAGATTTCTTACTATCACTAGCTATATATAGAACCATGTTTTTTTATTCATTTGTGTGTACTATAGGTGTGGGTTATTAGTGTGTTGTGAAATTGAAACCTCTTTAATTGTTTTACTGATTTGGTAATGTAGTGCTGAAATTCTCTTATAAACTTAGCATTATTCTTAATCAATAAACCAAAAGCACTAAACAAACACACTTAATTTCACTAACACTTCATGTAAACACTCTACAAACATGGCAACAGAATACAATTAACTAATTAAGTATCAAATTATACCTCGGAGCCACTAATCTGATGCTGAACAACCGAAATAGACCGCATATTCCTCAATCACTATCCAAAACAACCCTTGCTGCACTACCAACATCATCACCGTAATTTCTCTTAGACACAGACCTCCCACGCCTCTTAGAACAAATTCACACTATCACCACCACCAGAAACAACAACAACCGACTTACCACCATTCAGACACCTCGAAACGGACCTCGGATAAATGGTTTAATATGTTATATTGATTTAAGCTTCCTTTTCTCCGATTGGCATATGTTCATTTAGACCTTGTTATATCGCATCGAATAAATGGCTTATTATATTGAATTTTGGGTGAAACTGGGATTTGGGGATTAGGGTTTTTGGTGAAAGAGAGACTGGGTAGCTTTGTTGAAACAGAGAACATGGTTGGGGACAGAGAAATGTAGGGGATAAACAAGTAATTAAAGTGTGATTATAGAATAAGTATAGCCACATTTTTTTACAGTCACAGTTGATAATTTTTAGCCACATAAAAAAACTTATAAGTGACTAAATAAACAATACTCTTTAAGTGGTTTATATAAATCATCATTTAGCCACATCATTAAAAACCTATTATGACGGTTAGTAATAATTGGCCACACTTTACTATCGTGGCTAGTGATTGTCATATTTTTTTTTATAAAAAGTGTGACTAAAGGTTTTTAAAAAATGTGTTTCCATCACATTAATTACAAAAATCAAACAAATATTGTGGCAATAGGTTATATTTGGCCACATTTTTTAAGCTGTGGCTAGACATGCTAGTAAATGTCACACTTTTTCTTAAAAATGTGGCTAAAGGTTACGAACCGGTATACAATGGTCACATTAATAATAAATTGTGTGGCTAGAAGTATTTTAAAATATTATAAAAGACCTTTAGCCACACATTTTCTCATATGTGTGGCAGGGCGGTTTTG